>LPNX011224744.1:0-18554 GCA_001517045.1 Pseudotsuga menziesii
TCTTCACCAATAGGGGTAAGAACTATACTTGTTAATTTGTCAACTTTATTTATATATATTTATAGTATAGATTGTAACATTCAATATGTATCCTAATTTTGGTACTTGACATGTTTTATGCAGGTTTCCCAGGATGAGTATATTGTCTTGCAGCCTATTCCCTCTCATGCAGAGGTAGATTCGCAGACACAGGTATTATTTGAAATATGTTTTTAATTGTATGCTTTTAATTATGTTTCGCTTTCTTTGGAAAAATCATTTTGTAACTTGTATTGCTTTGACATATGTTACTTTATGCAGGAACCTATTGTGACAGTGGTGCTTGAAGAGCACCAAAGGGAGGTTGTTGTCAACCCACCTCTTCCCCCCAAACAGGTATGTATGTTTCGCTTTCTTTGGTAGTTCATCATTTTCCTTCCAGGTAGTATATATGTCTCTGATTCACTATTTTATATGAAATTGACATATATATGCTACTTTATATGCAGGCCCCTAGTGAGGCACCGGTGCGTGAAGAGCACCAAACCGGTGGCCCACCTTTGACGAGCCAGCAGGTATGTTTATGTAGATCGCTTTCTTTGTACGTTTGTATACATATCTTGATTGTAACATTCAATATGTATCCTAATTTTGATATGTAACATGTTTTATGCAGGTTGCCCAGGATGAGTATATTGTCTCGCAGCCTATTCCCTCTCATGCAGAGGTAGATTCGCAAGCACAGGTATTATTTGAAATATGATTTTAATTATATATGCTTTTAATTATGTTTCGCTTTCTCTGGAAAAATCATTTTGTAACTTACATATCGCTTTGACATATGTTACTTTATGTAGGAACCTCTTGTGACAGTGGTGCTTGAAGAGCACCAAAGCGAGGTTGTTGTCAATCCACCTCTTCCCCCCAAACAGGTATGTATGTTTCGCTTTCTTTGGTAGTTCATCATTTTCCTTCCAGGTAGTATATATGTCTCTAATTCACTATTTTATATGAATTTGACATATATATGCTACTTTATATGCAGGCCCCTAGTGAGGCACCGGTGCGTGAAGAGCACCAAACCGGTGGCCCACCTTTGACGAGCCAGCAGGTATGTTTACGTCTAGATCGCTTTCTTTGTACGTTTGTGTACATATCTTTCTCTGATTTGGTGCTTGAAGAAACCCAAATTGGTGACCCTCTCCCCCCCAAGGTACATGTATATTTGTTGACATTGGCATATATTTGCAGCCTGATAGTGAGCAAGTGGTGCAAGAGGAGCACCCAATCAGGGTGGCTGTTAGTGAGGCACCGGGACCCGTGATTACTTACTCACGTACAGTAAGTAGAAATGTTATTTTGGTTTTGGAATTTGAACAAATGTACATATAGAAACTTTAAAGGTTGGTAAATTAACTTACAAATGTTGGTTTTCTGCAGTCTCCACTGATGAGACCTATCCCTCTTGTTCAGCGATGGGGATCATCAGTGAGCAGTCACAAAAGAAAGCTACACTTCTCCGAAGACTCTGGCAGTGGCAGCAAAATGGGGGATAACTAGAAAAAATGTATAGGGGGCATACATAGATGTATTTTTTTGTTCATATGTACACACAGATGTACTTTTTGATCCACTATTTTGTATTATGGCCATGTGGCATGGCAATTTTTGTACAACATTATTGCTATACATATATAATATAAAGCAAGGTTCAAATTTATACATATATATGGTTGACTTGATCTTGGAACATGATATCATGGTTGACTTGGTCTTGGAACATGATATGTGTGGTTCACCTATGTGATATAATGATATGTGTGGTTCGTGCATGTGTGCTAACTTAAATGAATTTCCAATACTTAAAGGAAAAATTTAAATGACTCATCAACTTTTTAACATCATACAATTCTAACATACAATAACATACCATAATTTACACACAGTAACACACACTAACATACTCTACAATTCTAACATGTACACAATAACATACTCTACATTACCCTACGACACTAACATCATACCATACTATTATACAATAACATGTACCATAACATAACATACTAACAATATGTACCATTTAACACTAAGTCATGCATGCATGTGTAATATATACCATGTATCATACCCTACAATACCCTATGATACTAGAGTTCATTGAATACCATACTAACATACATCATGTACCCTACAAACCCTAAATTTGTTGAAGTAAACCCTAGTTGGTGCATGCAAGTATTGGTGATCTCATGTGTTTCTAGTTCCCTCTCCTAACTTGCATGATTGCGAGCACTAAACCCTAGTTCCATCTCATACCTTGGTAACCCTAGTTGGAGCATGCAAATTGTTGTTCATGAAAGCCTAGTTGGTGCATGCAAGTATTTGTGATCATGTGTTTCTAGTTCCCTCTCTTAACTTGCAAATTGCTCACCAAACCCTAGTCAGCAAAAACCTAGAGAGTTTTTACACCACCATTGAAAGCACATTTTATCAAGAGCATTGAGGCCATTAATTATCCAAAGTTGTTTGTTCCAATGCCAGTTCCAACTTTATACTTACTGACATGCATATATCAAAGAAAAATAAGATGCCTTGTGATTCTAAAATTCGGATCACTTTGATATGCACCATGAAGGAAACCCATGACTTTGATATGTAAGCTACCATGGGAAAAGAATTAGATGTACATGTGTTTAGTGTATTTTTTGAGAAAATGCTTGAATAAGAAATTAATTCTTGAACAAAAGAATGGTTTTTTCCTCAAGTAGAATTAAGAACTAATTACTTTATGATGATTTTGAGTTCTCTTTTTCCATACCAATGCCACTAACAATCATAATAAAAGAACATCTCATACCTTGTTCCGTCTTATAAAGCACATTTCATAACTTGCATGATTACGCACCAAACCCTAGTTGGACATCTCATACCTTGTCTCAAGACCCTAATTGGAGCATGCAACTTGGTGACTCGTGAAAGCCTAGTTGGTGTGCATGCAAGTATTGGTGATCATGTGTTTCTAGTTCACTCTCCTAACTTGCATGATTGTGCACCAAACCATAGTTGGACATCTCATACCTTGTCTTGACCCTAGTTGGAGCATGCAACTTGGTGACTCATGAAAGCCTAGTTGGTGACTCATGAAAGCCTAGTTGGTGCATGCAAGTATCAAGGTGATCATGTGTTTGTAGTTCACTCTCCTAACTTGCATGATTGCTCACCAAACCCTAGTTGGACATCTCATAGCTTGTCTTGACCCTAATTGGAGCATGCACAACTTGGTGACTCATGAAACCCTAGTTGGTGCATGCAAGTATTGGTAATCTCATGTGTTTGTAGTTAACTCTCCTAACTTGCATGATTGCGCACCAAACCCTAGTTGGACATCTCATACCTTGTCTTGACCCTAGTTGGAGCATGCCACTTGGTGACTCATGAAACCCTAGTTGGTGCATGCAAGTATCAAGGTGATCATGTGTTTGTAGTTCACTCTCCTAACTTGCATGATTGCTCACCAAACCCTATTTGGACATCTCATAGCTTGTCTTGACCCTAATTGGAGCATGCACAACTTGGTGACTCATGAAACCCTAGTTGGTGCATGCAAGTATTGGTGATCTCATGTGTTTGTAGTTGACTCTCCTAACTTGCATGATTGCGCACCAAACCCTAGTTGGACATCTCATACCTTGTCTTGACCCTAGTTGAAGCATGCCACTTGGTGACTCATGAAAGCTGAGTTGGTGCATGCAAGTATTGGTGATCATGTGTTTCTAGTTCCCTCCCCTAACTTGCATGATTGCGCACCAAACCCTAGTTGGACATCTCATACTTTGTCTTGAACCTAATTGGAGCATGCAAATTGGTTACTCATGAAAGCCTAGTTGGTGCATGCAAGTATTGGTTTTCATGTGTTTCTAGTTCCCTCTCCTAATTAAATGTATATATTAAACTAAAAACATCAAGAAATGTAAATTTCAACAACTCGAGAGCTTGTTATTTTCCGAACTATATTTGGTGGTGTCTAAAGACACCATTCTTGGCGCCTCCAATGTGTCGTAGATGGTGTTTGTATCCTAGGCACACGAAAGGCTAGACATTAGTAACATCATAAGAAAGAAAAGAGAACCCAATGAAAACGTGCAAACACGGTTTAAATAACGCACCTGACAATGCACTCATACAAGTAGGCTGTCCGGATCATCTTTGGTGCCGATAGTGTCCATCAATCTTTCGTGCTCTATATGAGGTAGCAAGTATCGTACATGTAACCTATTTTTGTGAGCAAGTATGCGGAGCTTGATGTTTGTACCAACTACTAGGTTGGTGAAGTGGTATACAATAGCTCCTGGTCTATAATCCTGATATACATACCCACCCTTCCTTTTCTGTTGTGCTGCAAGTGTCAAGTACTCCCCTTTTATAACCATCGAGCCGGTTGGGAATTCAATATTTTCATCATCTGTAGCAGGTTCTAGAAGGGTTTGTTTCCCCTCAAAGCAACGTGCCAACCAATAGTCAGAACCCCATTCATTATTTTTTGGGGCAACCAAATAGGTCGAGTTAACAATACATTTTGTAAATAAGGTCTTGCATTTCTAATTTCTACATAAATTAAATTATACAAAGGTCGAGTAAACAATACATAAATACATTTTCTTATTTAGGTACTACTCATCTACCTGCTTGTATGAGATCCGATATGTGATCATAGTCTCTAGAAATATGTGTCTGGTCATCTTCCAAATGGTCTATTTCATTACCCCCGTTGAAATTGGTGCCAAGTGTCACTCGATCCCATGTATCAACGGTATCAGTATGCTCACAATCACCCCATTCACCGATGCTACAGGAACTGCAAAAGCAAGCCTTCAATCTTCTCCAAATTTGTAGGGCCGAGTTGTCTGAGCTTCTAATTGAATGAAACTGTCGAGTTCCATGCACTGTGTTCACCCAAGGTGTTTGTGATCGGTCCACATTTGTAACCTCCCAGAATATTCTTCGCACTAAGTGTTTCCTTGTTCCTTGTTCTCCCATGACAGATGCACACCATTGGACTATAGATGCAGCGTCTCAAAGGCAAGCACCTGTAAACTTCATCTCTTCCCTTCGAAGGGCAGTTTTAATGGATGCACTAGCACCATCGTGCTCTCCTTTTCCATGACCAGTTTCAAAGTAGTTCCATACATGTGGCACCTTGTATTTTAGGTGCAACAAACACAACCATTCAAATGCACGTGCATTCTTGAACTGTCCAACACAACCATCTGACCAAAGGAAATGACGATAAAATGGTATATCCATAGCTATCACGTGGTCATAGAATAATTTAAAGTAATGTTGCACGTAATGGATGTCATGGATCCGGTCGTCACTTATGTAGAAGTGACTTTCTTTCAGTATCACACGTTTTTCTTCACTGCTATCTTGCCCATGTCTATACGTGATATGCACCATTATGCTCACCTACTCTGAGTGATAGTATTGACTTTGAATTTCATTTTGTGGTTGTAGGGTGTAATTTTCAGCAAAGTCAACCACTGATAGTATTGTTCCGAGAGGGAAGGTGTCCCGGCATATTCTGAGTTGCTCATCTTGCCACCGTGCCATATCGACATGTTGAATGTACTATTGGATCTTTCCACGAAACTCTGGAATAAAATCACATACTCGCACCTGGTACATGAATATTAATAAACCACATAAAAAAATGTGTGTACATGAATATTAATTTGTCAATATTCAAGAATTTACCTGTGAAGTCACCAATTTAATCTTCCTGCTTTCTTTCCCGTCATTTAGCTTATATGTCTCATACTGATAGTTCTGCTTCTCAACAATTGCATTCCCGAATGCTTGATCTTCACTTTCATGGATGCAATCAGACCATAAGGATAGCCCACCACAATTGTTGCAAGAACCATCTACACATTGTTTTAAATAATGTGTCTGCCCATCTTGCCTCGGACACATGATGCTATGGATGAAATCTCTGGATGACATTGGAGGTACTGTACTTGAGCATTCCTGCACATGGTTAGGATGCAAAAAACGACGTATATGTGCAAATGTATGGTAATATAGGTCAAACTCTATGTGGTATCTACAACAACAAGTGTTCCGGATGGTATTGATTCTAACATACCAAGGCTTGCATTTTTCAAAAGATCTTTGCCCGAGCCTTAGCTCTACGTGGGCAACTTTAAACATCTCGAATAGTTGAGTTTGTGTCATGTCAAGATAATGCTTAACATGAGGTTCAGTGTAATGAGAACCCCTACAATGTTTTAACACATCCTTTGTGTTAGAAGAAGGCCTAGTGTTATCATGCCAAAACGTTTGCACTAGGCCCTTCACTGCTTCGACTAACTTCATGTCTTTGCGGGGCAACCTACCACTAAATGCCCATAATGTTTCCATTTGTCCCTCTACATCAAGGTTGTCTCTTCTTACTGAATATTTTTTAAGTGTCTTTGGATGTAAAGGAACAATTTCTGATGTGCATTTAAGTAAACGACATTGTCTTGTGGATCTACATACAATTGATTCATCCAATACACGACAAGCCACATTACAGTCTTTTGAACAAGATTTTTTATCAATCGATGTGAATGCAGCAGCAAGAGATTAAACAATGTGATTACTTGATTCCATATTCTTCATTGTTGTTATGCCTAAATTTCTTCTAACAATTGCCATATTTCTAGATTTAAGCAAAGCTAAAAACAGTTGGCATTTACCGACTTCGGATTTGTTATCAAAATATTGTTTCATTATTTGAGAAGAATGATGAAGGATAGTGCGTTTAGCCACCTTACCTTCCATGGAAGTCAATCCGCTCTCGTCCACTTGTATTCGTTTAGGAGTTCTCTTTTGTTTTGATGTAAAATTTCTTGCCGTTTGAAATGCTGGAGTGACGTTTACATCCACTACCGGCTCACAACTTCAATTAGGAGATTGAACCACCGAACATGGTTGTTGTTGAGTCACATTTACATCGGGAGTAACATAATTATTGAACTCTTCACAAGATTGTCCGTCTACTAATGGATGAATAATATCAACTTCCGTATAACCAGCTTCTTTTAATGTTGCATTATCTTCCTTAGCCTCTACGTCAGGTATCTCTTGAGGGGGAATGGGAACTATTTGCTCATGTAATGAATGCCGACGATTTCTTGAATCTTCCCTTTTTTTGTTTTTTATTTTCTGCTTCTTCCGGTGTAAACACCTTCCTTGTTGACTTTCTTCCTCTATTACGTACATTCCCCATTGAAATCCACCCAAACCTGTACAAAACTATGCATTTATGTAAGTAATGATAAAAAATTGCATGTCCAACAGTTCTCTGTGCGCAGATTCAGACAAATTATGTCTTTTGATACGTTAAAGGTGGCCAACACGATGCCACCCTACATGATGATGATGGTGAGGATTATGATGATGAGGATTATGATGATGATGATGGTGATGACGAGGATGTTGATGATGTTGAGGATGAGGGTGTCGATGAAGACGATGAGGATGAGGAGGATGAGGAGGAGGAGGAGGAGGAGGATGAGGGTGATGATGATGATGAGGATAAGGATGAGGGTGATGATGATGATGATGATGATGATGACGAGGATGGTGATGATGGTGATGATGATGAGGAGGAGGAGGAGGATGAGGATTATGATGATGATGATGAGGATGCTGATGATGTTGAGGATGAGGGTGTTGATGAAGATGATGACCATGATGATGATGATGAGGATGAGGGTGATGAACGATGATGATGAGGATCGAGGTTGATGATGATGAGGATGAGGGTGACGATGATGAGGATGATGAGGAGGATGATGAATATGATGATGATGATGAGGATGAGGTTGTCGATGAAGATGATGATGATGGTGAGGATGAGGGTGATGAACGATGCTGATGAGGGTGATGATGATGATGAGGATGAGGGTGACGATGAAGATGATGATGAGGATGATGGTGATGATGAGGAGGTTGATGACTATGATGATGATGATGAGGATGAGGGTGATGATGATGATGAGGATGGTGATGATGACCATGATGATGATGATGACGACCATGAGGATGAGGGTGATGATGATGATGACCATGATGATGATGATGATGATGATGAGGATGACGATGATGACCATGATAAAGTTGATGCGGATGAGGGTGATGATGATGAGGAGGAGGATGAAGATGAGGATGATGATGATGGTGATGAGGATGATGATGATGACCATGATGATGCTGATGAGGAGGAGGAGGAAGATGATGATGATGATGATGATGATGACCATGATGATGATGATGAGGATGAGGATGATGATGGTGATGATGATGATGAGGTTGATGAGGATGAGGATGATGACGGTGATGATGATGATGAGGATGAGGATGACCATGATGAAGCTGATGAGGATGAGGGTGATGATGATGATGATGAAAATGAGGATGATGATGATGGTGATGAGGATGAGGGTGATGATGATGATGATGATGATGAACATGATGATGATGATTAGGATGAGGGTGATGATGATGATGAGGTTGACGATGATGATGATGAGGATGATGATGATGATTATGATGATGATGACGATGATAACCATGATGAAGTTGATAAGGATGAGGGTGATGATGATGAGGATGAGGATCAGGATCAGGATGAGGGTGAGGGTGAGGGTGATGATGACGATGATGACGATGATGACCATGACGATGCTGATGAGGATGAGAGTGATGATGAGGAGGAGGAGGATGAGGATGAGGGTGATGATGATGATGATGAAGCTGATGAGGGTGATGGTGATGACGATGATGATGAACAATGATGATGATGAGGAGGATGAGGATGAGGGTGATGATGAGGATGAGAGTGGTGATGATGATGAGGATGAGGGTGATGAACAATGATGCGTTAGGACAAAAACAAATTAGTTAAAATTTACCTATAACAACATTAGAATTTACCTAGTTCAATTATGCTAGCAGCATTAAAGAACTTCCATGAAGCAATCTATAGTGGGAACCCACCACCCATACAACTTCGAAGTAGCTAGTGACATTGTGAATCTAGAAGCCATGCCACATAAATTAGCTCTGAACATAATTCTATATATCGCATCTGCGTTACAGCATATTAATATCGCATATGCGATATGAATAAGCTATAACGCATATGCGATATAGCTTATTCATATCGCATATGCGATATAGCTTATTCATATCGCATATGTGATATGAATAAGCTATAATGCATATGCGATATAGCTTATTCATATCGCATATTCATATCGCATATGCGATATAGCTTATTCATATCGCATATGTGATATGAATAAGCTATAACGCATATGCGATATAGCTTATTCATATCGCATATATATAGCTTATTCATATCGCATATTCATATCGCATATGCGATATAGCTTATTCATATCGCATATGTGATATGAATAAGCTATAACGCATATGCGATATAGCTTATTCATATCGCATATGCGATATGAATAAGCTATATCCCATATGCGTTATATCGCATATGCATTATTTTAAAATTTAAATAATTGGCGGGATTAAGGTTTGGCATTAGGTTTGGAAGCAGCTTTGGAATACCGAACCTATTGGCTAAGACAAATCAACCAGGGCTATTGCTTGTCTTTTAGAACTCTATCAATATGCTCAGATTAGATGGCATGTTTTGATATGACATACACAATATTTTTTTATGAAAATGTAGGATATTGTAGAGTACGAAATGACGATTCTGAATATGTAATTTTTTCCTTCAAAACTATGTTTTATTTATTTATAAATATTTTTCTAAATGACACACGTCAGTTTTCAAAAATACATACATCGATTGTTTGTTATATAACTTTTGATTTCCATCACCATTTCCCAAAAAAACTATATGGTGCACTAGACGAGATCAAGCTCTACGATCTTATATTAAGAAATCAGGATTTCATTAATTTTTGCCCGTAAAGTGTTGCACCCGCACATAAGGTTTTAATTTCAAGCTTTTCTGACTTCAATAATTAATAATAATAAAAAAATAATTCATGAAAAATTCCGAATAAATAGTGTTGCACTAGGCCCATATGTCCTTTATATGTCTGCAAGATTTTATCCCAAATGGACATCATATTTACCTCATATATTGCTGCACCCGCACAAACATATATGTTAAGATGTGCTGAAAATTTGAAAACCCACTTTCACAGAAACTAATTTTATAATCATTTACACACATTTTCTCTGCATAAATGCTATATATTATGAAAGCTAATTCAATTACCTATCTTTTGTCTTTTTACTTCATCTTCAAATAAGTTAGGGAAGTACCCCTAATTGTCACCTAAAGTCAAAGTTTCCCATTTATTCCAGTATCATGTGGCATCTAAAGTGTCTTTAAAGGAGTCCATGATTGTGCATCAGCCCCAAAACTGTTTACACCCTAAGCCGCACTCTCTTGCAGCTAAAAAATAAATAGCAAGGTCAAGATTTCAAAGGAGGGTTGCACTAGGGTCACAGGAAAACGTTCTAGGCATGAACCCTAAGGCCCTCCCCACAGTAACCTATTTCTGCGAGCAAATCGACGTTAATCCTATTGATGAAAGAAAACAACGCAGAGATGCTACGGGAAGAGAAACCTCGTGAAGAACTAGGGTTTTAACCCTCAACGTAAATCCCTCACATGACATTTTGCAAAATGCCTCTTCCATCGAGCCAAGGCCACAGTACTGTCATCTTCTGACTGAGGAAACGAGGGAGTGGTGCAAACTGCGAAACGCCCGTCTGCCCACTGCCCTCTCTCTACCAACGACTGTCACAACAAAACCCATTGTGGAAACTGAGCAAGAACGGTTTGGTAGGCAAGAACAGCTGAGGCAGGCTGACCAAACAATGCAACACTTCACAATAGATTTACCATAGCACTTAAAAAACCCTCCGCTGGAAAGAAAACAAACCTAGAACCCTACCTAGCTGTTCTAAAAATTCGCTAAGTAAAGGGACAAGTAATGAGATCCTACCTCGATTGCTAAAATGACCTGGAGAAGAGCGTGATCCCCACTGGCTAAAATGCTCTGTCGACTGACAGCTCCGCTTTCTCCTAATGGCCAACAAAAACCATGAAACAATGACCGTGTAATAACCCCTTGCCAGCTTAAATAGGCTTTGAACACAGGTGAGCGTAATAAACAACCTCGGGCAGGAGACTCTATAAGCGCCAAAAGTATATCGAAAAAGATCTCGCTAGTGGACGCGAAGGCCTCGGATGTCTAGAAAGAGCAAGCCCGACGATATCGGGTGGCTAATAACTAAAACGCTGAGACGGATAAAATGTTTTAAGTTTTAACAACCAATCGGCAAGCCAAACCACTAATCCTGCACCGGTATCGAAACAAACTTTGCGAAGACACCGGTTGTGCATCGAACTATGCTTCTGAAACATCAGCCAGAGAAATCACTAGACTCTCGAAAAACTTCGGAAACAAGCAACCGAAACGGCGGATAGAACCATAACAAACACTCGCGGAGATCGGAACAGGAAACAACAAGGGAGGTCCGAAGTGTCGGAAAGGATTTTGACTAGGTACCGAGGAGCATCGGCAAGTGTTTTCCAATATGATAGAACAAGGTACACCCGATGCATAGGAAGGACTTTTCGGCAGTGTTACACGGGGGCTTGCCTCCCAGGGTCGAGGGCACACCCCCCTCGCTCCGTGCGCCCCGAGGGCTTGGGGGCTCTTGGGGAAACGTTTCCCAGCGTCCCCAAAACCAGGAAACTCTCGGAAACTCGCAAGGGGGCGCGTCCCCCTGTTCTGCAACGCGCTTCGGTGAAAGGGGGCTCCCACACGCCCCCTCCAGACACTAGCGGCTCCTAGACGCCCCCCACGATTTTCCCAATTTCAATTTAAAAAAAAACAAAATTTTAATTTTAATTGTTGTTTAGTCTCTATTCAGGCTTAGTTTTTAGTAATTTACTATTTCACTATTTTAGCATGCAATATCATTGATTCAAGTTTTCAATTACAATGACTGAAATTAGAAATATGAATATCCAAATTCAAATAACAAATTTGAAAATTATCATGATGAATTGTATAACGTGTTTGTATTATTAATTTGCTATATTATGATTTACATTGCACAATGATAAACTTAGTATTTACTATTTATCATTTACTTTTAGTAGTTTACATGGGATGAATCATTGAATTGTTGCTGCTGGGATTTAATAATTTGTAATACTAATTTTTATTAAGACCTGGACGTTCCCCCGCCTCCCCCGAATTTCGCTAAAATTTGGGGGTGGTCTCCACACATCCCTAATGTGCGTTTCCCCGCTCCCGCGCTTCGGCGTCCCGGAAACTTGGGGGAACATTGCTTTTCGGAAGCGCTTGACAATGAGAATCGGGTGGCTAGAGCACTACGCTTCCGATATGTCGGATAAACTTTCAAGAGTGCATCCGATACATAAGAAAGACAGCTTCTTTCTACAAAACTTAAGTCATGAAACCAATCTTGTGAGATAAAGATAGACTTTCCAAGCCTTCTAAAAAAACTAAAAGAATAGGGGGGCCCTAAAAATCAAAATTTTTTGGGATGATAATTGCAGCCGCAACAATTGGCGACTAATTGGCGAACACAGATCTCTGGACAACCGACTTTTGAACAACGATTGCTTTAAAGTATCCCGTTAAACAAAATTTACCAGATTTCTTTAAGATGCCCAGATTTTCTAGAATGCAGGATTTATAAACTTTAACATTGATTATGGTCCAATAGGATAGGGGAACCAGGCTTTCAAAGTCTTGATAACTCTCCTGAGGCCAAGATATGAAGTTCATTTTACTTTTGCCTTCAGACTGCTTCCAACTCCGACACCACAGGATTGTAACAAGGTGTGAACAGATATATTCGTTTGTTCCTCATTCCCATGCCCTCTGCATTCTTTTGATGCTTTTTTTTCGGACTTTTGTCCTTTTGAGTCTTCCCGGATTGCTTTCTTCATTTGAAATTTGTTTTAGGTTCTTCCATCCATACTGTCCTTTTGGGTGAGAGATATTTTGTTTTCAGCTCACAAACAGAGAAGAACCTTTGAGCAATGTTATCCAAACTGATTTTATTCAGTATGTCTTTTGATGTATGATTTCTTTTTGGGAGACTTGCCTCTTTTTCTTTTTTGGATTTCAATTGTGGCATAGGATTATTTAAATACCATACAACTGTTCACCCTGCTTCCTTTCCATGGGTTTTTTGTTGTTAGCTTCCTAGGGCAGACTTTAGTGTGAAGTGAATGGAGACTCAAAATAGTATTCTGGACTTTTCTGACCTTAGTTATTTTACAGGGATTAAACAGGACTTCAATGTGTTCAAAATCTACTCAGATAGTCTGCTAATCTTAAAGGATCCTTAAGCATGATGTATGTGCAAATAGAAAGCAGTCTTTAGTCAAAATATTTTTCAGTTTATCTAGAACTCTAATGAACTCCAAAGCCAAAGGTTTGTGCTAGTTTATTGAAAACATAAAGTAAAACAAGCTACAAAAAATCAAAATCTAAGAAATCCAAGTGAAAATAAAGCAGAACTAATCTAAGGAAAACAAGACTTGAAACAAATCAGAAAAAGGTTTATTTATGTACAAAGAAAACTTAACAGCATTAAGAAAAATACTGTTTGAGAACTAGACCATCGACTGGCAAGTTCTCCTCCCACCCCTGTAAATCTTGTAATTTATAGGTTGAGTGGCCTAACTTCTCTGCAATCTGAAAAGGCCTATCCATAATTGTTGAAATTTAGTGTGCTTTCCCTTCTCATCATGCAGGTGATCCCATTTAAGAACCAAATCACCTACTTCAAATTCCTTCTTTCTGGCTATGCTTATCAAACCATCTCTTCACTATTTCCTGCTGATGCTTAAACCTCTCTCTAGATTTGGATCTAGACTTCTCTAACTTTAGCAGATTATTGATTCGGATCTGCAGGACCTCATTGTCTGTTCCTCTAGAGGCTTGGGCTAGTTGGGAGGATGGAAACAAAATATTGGGAGGCAGGATGGCTTCTTTCCCGTAGACTAGAGTATAGGGTGACACACCTAAGAAATTCTTGGGTGTGACTCGATCAGCCCAGAGTGCATTAGGCAAAGCTATGTGCCAACTCCTTTGATTTTCTATGACCATTTTCTTCAAAATCCTAATGAGATTTTTATTTGTAGATTCTGCTAGACCGTTACCTTGTGGATAGTAGTTAGCAGAATAATGTAACTTAATCCCTTTCTCATTTGCAAATGCAGTCAATCTAATAGATGAAAAATAGGAAGCATTATTAAAAACCAGGGAAATTGGAACCCCAAACCTGGTCATAATATGGTCTTGCAAGAAGTCCATAACTGCATCTTCATTCACTTTTCGCAATGGAATGGCTTCTACCCATCTGGTGAAGTAGTCCGTTGCTGTCAGGATGTACTTGTGTTGCAATGAAAAGCTCAGATTGATTTCTCCGATAATATCAATTCCCCACTGCTCAAATGGTTTAGAAAAAATGACTGGTTTTAATGGTCCTGCCACCTTTGCTTGTCTTCCACCACTCCTTTGACAAGTATCACATTTCCTAACATGAGCGTGAGAATCTTTGAACAGAGTCGGCCAGTAATACCCAGCTTTCAAAATTTTGTGTGTTGTAGTATCTCCTGAGAAATGACCTCATGTAGCTCTATAACAACCTTAGCTGCATCTTCACATTCCAAGCATCTGAGAAAAACTCCATCATAGTTTTTTCTAAACAGCACTCCATCAATAATCTGATATGAGGGTGACTTTAAGCGTAATGCTCTCCTTTGCTTGGGATTCCAATGTTCAGAAAAGTATCCTTCTTGAAGATAATGAACCAAGTCTCTGTACCAGGTTTTTGGAGCTGTAAATAAAGGACATACATCAACTATGTGTAACTCAACTTCATTCTCCCAATTGTTATCCTCATTGTCCTGACTCTCGGTCATCAATTTGCAGAGCCCTTGCCCTTTGACTATGGTCGCTGGTTTGAATTCTAAGTCGTACTCTTGTAAGGCCGTTACCTAGATACCTCTTATTTCTCCTAACTCTTTCTGTACAAAAAGAGATCGGACTATCGGGTGTGTAACTATCACTTTGGTATGGTTCTTCAGTACATACGGTCTGAATTGCTTCACCGCCTTAAAAACTGCATAAGCTTGCTTATCAACTGCGGGATAATTCAATTCAGCCCCTTGTAGGCCAGTGCTCATAAATGATATGGGGTACTCATCTCTCCCATCTTCTTTTTGCGTAAGCACCACTGCTAATGAATTGTTTGAAGCTGAAGTGTAAAAGATGAAATCCTTTTCAAAATCGAGACTTTTAAGGGATGGTGTGTGAGCTATTGATGTTTTGATGTTATTAAATGCACCCTTCTCTAAATCAGTCCACTTGAATTGGATACTTTGGTTGACCATTTGCTGCAAAGGTTTGACTATTTGAGCAAACTCTGGCACGAACCTTCGCACAAAATTTATTGTCCCCATAAAAGACTAAATACCTTTTTTATTATGGGGTAAAGGGATCTGTTCTATTGCTTTAATCCTTTCTGGGTCTATTGAGATCCCTTTCTTCAAAATAACGTGACCCAATAGCTTTCCTTCTCTAACAGCGAACACACATTTCTTAGGGTTTAAAGAAATACCATACTTTCTACAACGTTCGAAAATCTGTTTTAAATGAAACGAGTCTTCTTCTCTCTTCTTAGAAAATATCGTGACATCATCCAAATAGACCACTACACTCCGGCCAATCAAACCACAGAAAGTTATATCCATAGCCCTTTGGAAAGTTGCTCCAGTGTTAATGAGTCCAAAGGGCGTTCTTCTATATGCAAAAGTCCCCCACTTGGTTCTGAAGGTGGTCTTCAATCTGTCCTCCTCTGCTACTAACACTTGGTTATAGCCTGAGAATCCGTCTAACAGAGAAAACAGCTCAGAACCTGAGACCATTTGTAATATCTGTTCCATGGGTGGGACAAGGTAATTGTCTTTATCAGATGCATGTTTAAATTTCTGAAATCAACACAAAGTCTGATCTCTCCAGACTTCTTTCGTATTGGCACCAAATTTGAAACCCATTCTGAATGTCTAGCCTTGAATATGATCTTAGCATCAAGAAACTTCTTCACCTCACTTTGAATTAGAGGTTCTAGTTTGGGGTGCATCTTTCTCAAAGGCTGCTGATAAGGCTTGACTCCAACTTTGATTGGAATGACATGCTGTATAATTTTGGTGTCATAAGTTTTGAGGTCTTCATAAGTCCAAGCAAAAACATCTTTGTATTGTCTAAACAAGTTGATGAATTTGCTCATTTTCCCGAGTGAGCAACACTTACCCAGGTTCACATATTTAGGATCAGCCTCTGACCCTAGATTTATCAACTCGAATTGCAAAGACGAATTGTGTGTCTTAACATTTATTGGTCTTCTAAACTTGGTGTCTAGATCGAACATTTGTTCTAACATTTTGACCCCTTTAGGAATAAAATTTCCATTCTAGAGGTTTGCTTGATGTTCTTCATCATCTATTATGGCTCCTTTGAAGGTTTCATCATTTGTTAAACATTCCAAGATTTGTTGATCATCATCAAACACCCTCAGATTGGTGATATTGTCTGGAATGAAAGGCCTGAAAAGCAATTCAATTGAACATCTGTTATTTGTGGGTACCAGCCTTGCAGCGAAAGTAGCTAACAGATCAGCTGCTGCATTCTTAATCTAGGAATTGAAGTAATATTGAATGCATCAAAGTTTGTTAGTAAATCCCATACTTCACTTTGATAAGCCTTCAAATGTGGTGATATGCAATGAATTTTGTTTCGAATTTGTTTAACAATGATTTCAGAATCTCCATACACTTTTAGATTTTTTACCTTTAATTCTATTGCCTTTTTTAGTCCCTGGACTAATGCCTCGTACTCAGCTGTATTATTAGTGCACTCAAATTCTAATCTACAGGAAAGGAAATATTTATTATGTTTTTCATGATCCATCAAAACACAGCCAGGTCCCGATCCGTCCAAGGTTTTGGAACCATAAAAATAAAGAATCCAAAATTTATTTTCTACCCCTACTAAATTTGAACTACTATCTACATCTGAGACTAACTCTACTATATTACAATCAATTTTATCAGCCCGTGAAAACTGAAGGAGATCGGGCTGGGTATCTGATGTGTCACTGGCTTCTTCAGCTTGATAATTTCCTGGTTCAAGCTCAAGAAAATAGTTCCCCAAAACAAAGTTAACTGGTTCATTCTTCCCCTCCAACTGTGTTACGTTGTGTTTCATCTGAGGCTCCCTCAATACCTTTATCTGATTCTAGCAACCTTTGTAGGGTAACCTCAAATGTGACCAGTCAGAGGCAAAATAACCAGCTAGCTTTGCTGACCAGTCCCGGCTCAAAACTAACCCATATGCGTCAGGGATGTCTGCTACCACAATGTCTATATACTGACAAACCCTCTCATCTGTTGACAAACGTATCAGGACATCCTCCATTTCTCTTGCCACTTTAACTGCAGTTCTATCTAATTGGACAACTTGTCCTATAGTCGGCTTGGGTTGACCATTTATCTGCTTGCAGACTGAAAGCAGCATAACATTCACTGATGCTCCAGAGTCCACCAAACTGTTATGCACATTGTAATTGAAGATTTCAAAAGTAAGTAGGAATGTTGGTGTTCTATATTTAGACTTTCCCCCCATACTTGCTTCACCAATTTCTTCCTCATACGGGTTACCATCCTGGGTTTTCGTTATAGGTGTCTCAAATGCTTTTAACAACTTTTCCTTTTGTTGGGGTAAGTTGCACATTTCAAACAAAGAAATGTTTGCCTTGGCCTTTTTAATATCTTCTATTATGTCATATCCCATTTCATGCTCGGTGGAATTCTTCTTGACATTTTCAACTTTGTTTTCTGTAGACTTCACAGGCATTTTAACTGTCTTGGGATTCTGACTTGTGATGACAAATTCTGGTATATTAACAGTCTGAGTATTATCTTTTATCTTCTTCATGTTCTCCTGAAGCTTCTTTATTTTGGGAATTATCGTGCTATCTTCTTTCAGTGGGCCCTGACTCCTTGTTGTAACATTTGTTTCTAAGATTTTTTCTTCCTTACTGAAACCTTCATTCTCTATACTAAACAGGGGAGCACAATCCCATAAAGCCAAAGTATCTTCTTCTTATATCTCTGTTGGTTTCTGATCCTTCTCTCCTCCATCCACAGTTTCCATTAACTTGGAATTTAGTAAATAATTCATCACTAAAGTCATAGAATTTATCCACTGTGGGCAGTTTTTTTTCAGAACGAGGTTGTTGATGGAATGTACAGAAATTTTCCATCCCCACTTCAGTTAAGTTCATAGCAGAAAGACTATGAGAGGGAGGTTTGGAGGTGTTACCGACTAGGCTGCACCTGGTTGGACTTTCAGTGAGCCGCCAGTGATGAACAAGATACTTGTTCATATTCAGAGTTCAGAAGTCCTTTCAGGCCT
>LPNX011224750.1:0-22949 GCA_001517045.1 Pseudotsuga menziesii
GTTGTTTGCATATATATACGAGAGAGAGATATACTAAGACTTGCAAGGGAATGAAAACAATGAGAAATTTCTTCTCCTTGCCTTGCAGGTAGGGTTTAAATAAGGACCAGTCAGTGCCAGTCAAGACAATCAGGGTAAAAAGCATAATTCTCTTCAAAAAACTGAAAATATAAAACAGAACATCCCATCCATGGGTTTTTTTAGCTCTCTTAATGAAAGACTTGTCCTCTTCCTCCCAGAGGATATTTAGAGCTTTTAGATAGACGAGGGCGGCCATGAATACACGGGTTCGGTAGGTCATAAGACAGTTTTTCATAACCATGTAGATCCAAACCCCAACTAGCGCAACAGATATCAAAGACAGTGAAAAAAAGATTCGACAGAAGGGTTTCACCGGCCAAAATATAATGCCCGGTGCCATCACCGCCCCCCTCAAGATTATAAATAACTGTAGTTACATCCATTGAAACCACGATGTCACAGATACAATTGGCAAAGACCAGAGTAGCTTTGGTTTGCTTCGAGCTCTTTGAAAGTTTTGTTGAAGGGAAATGAATCCTCAAAATCCTCAAATGTAAGGAGGGGTGTAATGAACTTACTCTTGAGTACACAGCAAATTTCTCCATGTTCCAGATCTTGCAAGACATGAATCCAGACATCTCTGGCGCTCAGGAAGAACCCCATGGACTCCAAGTCGATATCATTCTCCTTGATGGCCTTGTACGAGGAATCCTTCACATAGATTTCCAGGAGGCCTTTGTGTGTGAACCCGAATTCCTCGAAGGGAATGATGAAATGGTAGTGGGATCGAATCTCTGAATGCCGGCTTTCAGCTGAACAAAAGGGAAAGAACCCCATCAAACATACCATGATTTCCATTGCAGAAACCCTTGAATTGGACTCCTTCCTGAAGATTTGAGATGAATATTTCATTGCATTGCAGTCCATCCTGGTAATCACCAAAATGCGTGCGGAGGGAAGAACATTTGGAAAAATGGCCATAGATTGAAAAGCCTTGAACAGGGTCACCTTGGGCTTGAGGTTGAGTGAAATGTAAGATTCTACATTGGCACCCACCACTTCAAGTTGGCGCCAAAACCCAAATTGTGAAACTACACTAACATGATAGAATGAAATTTGTATTTGTTTAACTTGAATTCTATCATATTTGTATTTATTTAACTTAATTTTTTTATATGTATTAATAGTATATAATAAAAAATTACTTGTTATATATATTTTTTTAAATTTTATATGTATTATTAGTACATAATAAAAAATACTTAGTAACATTTTTTTAATTTATAATGTAAATAGTTTAATAATTAATATTATTTATAAATAAAATATTTAAAAACAAATGTATATAGGTATATTTGTATAGTTATTTTCAAATATATAAGTAATAGCTTACCGCTAGGACATTGTCATAGTTAATTTACCATTAAGACATTGTCATAGTTAATTTGGTGTTAACAGTGGAGTTGTAACACGTGAGGCTCTGCAATTTACTAAGTTCTAGGGGGTCTATGAATCCATTTGTAGTCTTAGAATTTAGAAAAATATATAACACTGTCAAAATTGTAATTTTTCATTGCCGAACTGATCCACAATTAAAAATGACCAAATAAATGACCAATTGTTATGTGGTCATTTTTTCTAGATACCACGTGACCAAATTTGGTCATTTATCTTGGTCTTTTTTAGTTTAGTTTTATCATGTGACCAAAATTGGTCATTTATCTTGGTCTTTTTTAGTTAGCCCGCTTAAATTTATCAATTTTGGTCATTTATCCCTTGAAAAAAATTGTGGTGACCAAAATTTTTGGTCTCTTGGTCATTAATCTCTCATTTTGCACTAGTGACACGTGTGGGATCATATGTGGGTGGATTTTAGTGTTTAGGGTTGTAGTAGGGGCGCCTTGCCTAGGTGGAGGCCTCCCCTCATTCTCGGTTCTCCGATTTAGGTTTGGACCTCTGTTTGGTGGCCAGGCTGGTTACGGTTTGAGGTTTGGTTTTAGGGTTTTAGCACTCTCTCATTGTATAAATAGAGGATCTTTCAGCTCTATTGAGGGTGGATGATTGATGTAAATAACCTCTGGTAAAATATTGTAATGCTTGTTGCTCTTATGCAACCTATTTTGTAATAAAGAAAGACTTTGGAGGCTCATGCTGTTTGGATCCTGGGTGCATATGCTCCTCCTAATGAGGTGAAATTGTTCTAGTTTCTTTACTTTTGATAATATGTGGGTATTAATACATGCCTTAGAGAGCTTCTATAAGCACGTAGGAATAGGTATTTGTAGCTTCAAGTTAACTATTTATTTTATTTACTTTCAAAATCCTCAAAGAGCATTGTTTTATTCAGTTGTATTTCATGCTTTTGAGATTTGATTAGTAAATAATACATGTTTTAACCCCCATGTTGCCAACTGTATAAGATTGTTTTGCAGATCACTTCATTGTACCAAGTAAGAGGATGAGATAAGTTGCATCTACTCTTCTTGGAGCAAAGCATATGTACCTAGCAGTTGCATTCCATTGGGATCCAATGTGATTTTAGGGATTCAAGATCCAAGTGGTTCATCTTCTCCATTCACCCTAAAGTCAATTTTTTTCATTATTTTACTTTATGTTGAAAGTAGTATCTTGATCTATAAAGTAAATATTTTGCATCTACTTGCTTCCATTTCTAGATCTACGAAGTGTTCTTTCTCTTAGATCTAGTTGGTATTTGAAGCAGCACAAGGTTCATATATTTTGCTCAAATGCTAGGTGTATTTTTGTAGTATATTCTATTTTTTAACCCATCATTTTCCAGGTAAATAGCTCATTGGTTTTTTCTCTCTCCATGATAGGTTAGCGAGAAAAATTGGCAAAAAATTAAAGAATTAAGATGCAAAAAACCTCCCATTAACCCTCTTCTTAATCCCTTTTCTACCGGTCGCTTTACTTTGTTTCTTTTACCTCTTCTTCATCGCTACCATGTTAGTAACTTTTTTACCATCTCTTTTTCTCCTTTCGGACAGCCCTAGTGCACCCTAGCTTTCATCCCCCTTTTGCCTCTTTTTTGCCCTAATTTTTGGACCCTATTGAACCTTGTTTTTAAACTTTTTGGCCACTTTTTGTTCGCTGTGCTGTTTTACATTTTTTATGACAGCCACTTATTTCCTCTTTCGCTGCCCCGTTTTCCTCAATTTTCTTAACCCCTTAGCTTCTTAGTTGGCTTCCCTATTCTCCCCTTTCTTTGGTTTTGTTTATTGGTTAGTTTGTTTGCCTCCCTTCTCTCATCTTCTATTGTTTCAACCCTCTTTCCTTCTGTTCTTTTTACTCTCTTCAAACTTCTTCCCTTTACCCGTTTCAAAGTTTCATAAAAGATCTCAAAAGTAAAAATACGAGGCACTCTCCTTTTTACAAGTTACAATATTTGTAGAGTTATTTAACCTTTATTTGAAAAGTCCTTTCAAGTATCAGGTTCCGTAAGGCACACTGTATAAAGTTTAATAAAACATTTTTGTTTGAGTGGGGTTTTTAAGTCCCCACTATCTTCCTCCCCCATTTGGGGAGGCTTGTTTTGTGTGTATGCTTTGATTAGTGCTAATTTTCATCATTCATTACATCTCATGCTTAAATCATTAATTGTTAATTCATCATTGCTATGTTGATTATTCAGTTTAATTGTTTATCTTTCTAAGATTAATGAACTACTTAAATATCTTGAATCTCACCATAAGGTGGATCAAGAGTGCTCTCTATCGGAGAGTTTAAGAAACTAATATCATCTTGTTCTTGTTTAATCAATTAATAATCCATAAGTAAGACTCTTGAACTTGCAAGAACACAAGTCAAGAGCACTGTCTATTGGAGAGCATTTTAGATTTGTATAATCCTTGCATTAGCGTCATATAGACTTGCTAAGTCTCTTGAACCACAGTCATAAGTCACGATCAAGAGCGCTCTCTGTCGGAGAGTTTTAATTAATTAACTTAATAAAATTCACAACTCACACCCCTTTTAATTAACTAACCCCCTTTCCTCCTTGCCAATGTATGCTCTGACCGATCCTTGATTGGAATACCCAGAAACAACATTGGATCTCTAAAGCCCACAAGAGGAACTTAACTAAAACTTTTCCCATAACCAACGCAACGACGTTGTTCGATAAATACCAAGGCATGTGGGCAAATTCCAAGTGTGGGTGCCAGACTACCCAATCTGGGCACTGGTATTTAAGTTATTGAACACTTACCTTTGACCCCAGACAGGTCTGTCATGTCTTTGAACGGAGCCACTGAGCGTATTACCAGTTAGGACATCTAGCTACCATAAGTGAATATCACAAGTAAAAACTCTTAAAACTTACCAAGAGCAATTGCAAAACCTCACATTCGCTGGCATCTTTTGGGATTCACATCATATTTACATTCGAAGCATCTCTGATGAGTTGACTCCATAGGCACTGGTCCTATCTTTTATACATTGTTGATAATCTAGGCCATTTTTCCATCGAATGTTTTACTATAAATCATATTTGTGAATGCTTTATCTATTTCATGAAGTTCCCAAATATATGTCTATATTTTAATTCCAGTGATAGCAATGTGGATTGCTTTTCCTTGTGTTCAATTCATCACATTAATCATCTTAAATCACATTAACTCCTAAACAATACCCATCCGCATCCGAAACATCTAAAAATTAACTTAAACATTGAGATGTAGAAAACTCATTGTTAGGGACTACCCCCGTTGGCTTCGTTATGAGTTAGCCTAAACAGAGGAGCTAGGAGTAGGTGACAGTACCTAGCTCTGTGCTTGGCCGCAAGGTCACACCTCTCCCACTTTCTGAAGTGAGGAGATAGATTTCGAAAAATTTCTGTTGCTAGTGTGCAATCAGTGGACAATACCCTAACAGGATCAAGTTTAAAGTTGGCACTGACTTGGGTTTTACCAGACATTGTAACCATTCTCTTGCTATACTGAAGGTGGACGATCATGGGCTCTACCATTAACATTCTTGATTTCCTTTGTATCATTTCAAACAATGACAAACCCAATATTATTTACATGAGCAGCTTCTATTCAAAATTGCATGATGTTTCACCATTGTCATTTTGCATTCACTGTGTGTGCGCGTTTGTGTATAACACTATTTTTTTGTGTTTTACCAGTCCATTTAGCCTTCGAGCCCTGTGACAATACGCCAGTGAGAAACCATACCTTGCCTGCCCCTAAATTTTTTCAATATATTTAAAAAAGAAATGCATTATTGTGTATTTCGGAATTGAAATTTGTGGCAGGAAAAATCTATATGTTTGTGCAACAAATATTGATGAAATATTGTTCAATACTATCAATCTATCCTTATCAAATATACTACAGATGGCTTATGTTCTTATTGGAATGATATAGGGATGATGATGGATACTAGGATTATAGATTCTATTATTTATATGTATCTGAACTAGTGAATCACATAATTTTAATTACCTAGATTTGAGCAACAGTGGATTGTGAAGCTAAAGGAGATCAAACGAAGGAAGAAGAATTAGCAAGTGACTTTACTCAGTGGTTGGAATACTTGATGGCTAGTCTTTATTCTATAATCCATAACACAACCTATGTGATAGAAATTTTATCAAGATCGAAATGGAGGTCTAGATTTGACAAAATTAACGAGGTATTTACTTAGTTATGCACCTGATAATCATTATGCAGCTGAAACTTAGTTATAGTCATGCTCATCTGGAAATTCCATTCAGCGATCATGCATAAATAGTTTGGATGCATAGATGGCATTGGAATTTGTTCATGAGCACTTAGTGTGGTAAGATTGATAATAAAAAAAGAAACAGGTAGATACCCATGAGCAATAGGTAATATAATGAATTTGGGTACAACATGTAATGTAATAATGTTCCTTTACACTATTATAATTAATGGATGAAATAAATTTAGGAATAGGATATGTGCAAAGAGTTTTATTTCATGTAGTAGATCCGAGGTGAGGTAAATAAAATATATATTAATTGGTTAAATGGCGTGAGAATGCCTACTAGCATCTTAATTCAACCATGGCCTTGGACATTTTCAATTACGAGGTAGTGACCTCTTCTCTGAATGCACTTCCAGAGGGAAGATAATAGTAGTAGGGATCGGGTTTGCAAGCTAAGACTTCGTTACTCCCTAGTAGATTGATTACTCGAGATACTTCGTGACTATAAGGTAAGAGAATCAACTTTACACTACGGAGAGACTTTAAGTGACTCACCCATTTTTGAAAAAGACTCTCCTAGTTTTATGCCCCTCTAAAGAAAACTATTTTGCATTTCTAGTTGGATATTCTGCAATTTATAGCTAGTTTCTAGAGAAATTGGAAAAAACTGAATATATCTCTAAAATGTAATAAAATTTAGTTAAACCTTTATATATTTATAAATGTATTCTATATGCTTTATAGCTTTGGAAATTGTATATAATATGTAGGTATAATCTGAAAAATGGGTTATATTTGTTCAAATAATTGGAATTTGCATGTAAAGAATATCTTTAGGAGATTGCATATAACTATCTTTATAGAATTTGAAAGCATGATCACATATAGGAGGTATGGAGTAAAGTCCTATATAACTGAATATTTGTGACTTATATATTTTTATATTGGAAAATTGTAATTTATAAATATTGTTATCAATTCACACACACACACACACAAACACACACACACACACATATATATAAGCAAGCTATATAGAAGGAGATTGCATTTATACATCTTAACAATTAAAGAGTGCATTTTATATTATATTTAGGAGAATGCATTTTTGTACTTTTTATGTTATATATATGTATATATTTTGTTTGATAAGAAACAATTATTATACATTTTGGTTGATTATGCATTTTGGATGAGTGTATTTTATAGGTTTTATAGATATGTAGATTTGGATGAAGGAAGGAATTTATATATGTGTAGTAATAAGTGAAAGAGTGAAGGTTTAGATGGTTTATAAAGTTTATGTGGTTTATATTTGTATTGGAAGATTGTTTATATATATTGAAGGATTGTATTTTATATGTTTTATAGACATTGAAGGAATTGTGATTCATATATGTACATGTTATAGGTCCTATATACTATTGAAGAATGAATTAAAAACTGCATTTAGAAGATTGTGTTGTATAAATTTATACATGTAATTACTCCATTAAGGGCAACTTCTGATGAATTACAAGTTATCATTCATATGTTTTATAGAATCTAATGGTTCCAACATATCAATGCTAAATGAAATTAAAGGTTTGGAAGAGGAGGTATTAAAATATAGTTGCAATCTTATATATATAAACTATAAATTTATCTGGAGGACTATTTTTGTGCAGTGCTTATATCTATAAAGGAATGGTTCAACAAGGAAGATATATAGACCTTATTATGAAGTTCTATCTTTAAATTATACTATATATAGATTGTAGAGGAAAGATGAGCTTGAATGCTATAAATTAATCGGTTGTAAATTTATTTTAGAATCAACATATAGATTGATTATAGATATATGGCATAGAAGGTGAAATAAGGAATGCATGGAGTAGAGATTATGGGTAGGTGAATATATATATTCTTTGAAAATAAATGTCATTTCCTTGCATCTTATTCATGTTGGGAAATATTTCAATATTATATATTTCGAGGCATGTCACGAAATTGCATTTAGAATTATTGAAATATTGGTAGTTAATTATAGTTATGTTTCATATGACTAATAAATGAAATGGGATTGCATTGATATGTAAATATATGTGGAAAGGAAATTCGATTTCATATATAATATGGGAATTGAGAAATAAATAAATCTCAAAATAAAATCTAGTGGCAGGAAACTCATAGGGTATATAAAACTAGTGAATAAATGCATCATGTTAATTAATGGAAAATTAACAACTTTTATCTCTCAAGAACATGAACTTAGATTTTGAGAAATAGGACATCAATATGACCACATCAATATGACCACCATGACGAATTGAACACAAGGACATTAGTTTTACATCATAGCGATATTATTAAGCAAAAATTGACAAACTGCAAACTAGACATGACCATGATAAGGTAACACGAAGAAATGTAACTTGAAAAGTTTGTTGAAGGGTCATGGGGTAAGGACATAGTGAGTTCCTTGACTTGGACATCAAGACACTCACAAAAGGACTAGGAATTAAAATTTGATATGTTCATCTACGTCACTAAATTCTGAGACTTCGGATCATATTAAGTTGAGAAACAACTTTATTAAAATTTATGGGTTTGGAAGTAATATTTTAGGAAGTTGAATGACTTATGAATTGATTTTTGACGATGTCATCATCGCCCTAAATTTGGTAGTTCATGATTGCAACTTAGCATTTTGTATTTCATTGAAGATTGTATGGTGTTTAACTTTTTCCTTAGAGCAGAAGATAACTGATTATAATTAATTAATTACTTGGATTTGGTTGTGCTAAAAGTTAATTGGGTACTATATTATGTAGCTATTTAAGTGATCTAGCATGTAGCTTAAATAGATATCACATATTTTTTTGGATGGTTACGAGGTATTGAAATCTAAATCACCATTGACAATTATTGAAAGTACTCCTAGATTTACACTATGTGAAGTTACAGTTGAATTTTTGAGAATGTGTTAGAACCATGTTGGATGAAATACAAAATCAATGATGGTAGAACTGCTAGTGTTTATGGCCATGGTTATTTGATGAGATTATAATCAAATAGACCAAGGAGTTTAATAAGAAAATTAAGCAAAATTGTATTTTAGAACGTATAAGAGAAATTAACTTTGTGACGAATTTTTTATAAGAGGGGTGTATGTAATTCCCATCTTCGACCGAGTTTGTTTGATAAAATTTGAGGAAACTCGTTGAAAGTTACCCAGAGCAATAATCTAAAATAAATGTTATTTCCTTGAACAAAACTAAATATTGACTACCATTAATGAATAAAATATGATTATTTCTCTAAGCATGTTATGGATTAACTTGCACCTGTGAACAGATATGATGATTGCTGCATTAGCTTGAATGAAATAGAAATACCTTTCTTATGAATTAAATAGATGGGTTATGGATGATTTTTAATGAATAGAAATAATTGAAATCAAATATTTTATTATGAATTTTTGAACAACACTATTTATATATGCTCAACTGTGTCTGCAATGGCAGGTAAGACAATTCACCGACTGACTAACAAAAGGGATAAAAAGGGGGTCATAGGGGACAAGAGAAACAAACATGGGGTTACGCCAACTGATTCTCAGCTTCCAATAGCATTCCACGCATGAGTGGAAAGCATTTCCAGCTTTGCTTAGGTGGTGTGATGCCATACAAGTGAGACCATAACGATTTGGTCATGTACGCGGTTGTTGAGGGGCACATAGTAAGGACAATCTTACTCCTCAATGCCATTAGTCTCACATAGAATGTAGAGGATAGGTTCAAGGTAACGATTCCTACATGACTACATGAACTCCCTGCACAATAGAAAGAGGAAGTTATTTTCGGAAGGGGCCATAGATGTGGTACCTAGGAATTCTTGGGAGAATAGACTATGTATATATCGTTCTTTAGACATATAGTTATGCATTAGTATATTTGTGCATAAAATTATTTTTCATAATTAGATAAATGGGAATATTGGATATGGATCAAATTTGGACTGGGGAACATCTTAGAGTTAACTTAACTTACAACCACTGATCTAGGGATTGAAATCCTTGCATAAGGGAACATCTAGGAGCAACTTGTGGGATACATGTGCACTCTCATGGGAGAACGCCACATGGATGGGTGAATAATAATAAATGAAAATTCCATAAAAAAGTGTAATTTTGCATGGAACGACATGTGTGGCAAGATATTATTCTATTTAAGAAGAGGGGAAATAAGAGAAAGGGAGCTCTGCACCCTCTATTTATATATGAATGTCGTAATGACAACCGAGTTTTGGACGGATGACCTATGTGAGTTTGTCATGAAAGGTTTTGGTGAGGGGGAACTCATTTCTTAACCTTTGCTAGTGTGTGTGCCCTACGACCCCTATTGCTCGGTGTATGAGAGGAAGAAGATTACTCTCAGTATGGTAGGGAGGTAAACCAAGGGGTAAGTCGGTATAAGTAGGTATCTTCAGCAGGATGGTTGCACGTGATTGGAGTAACAACTATTGCACAAATATTCACCAACAACTTGATAACCATCACAATCGGGTTCTTTAATATTTAATTGTTTTATGTTTGTGGATTTTGTTTCCTTTTAAAGAAATTAATGTGGTAAACTTTGTGATATGTAATGTAAGACTGAAAATAAATTATGAATGATCCCACAATTTTTATTTTTACAATTGAAGCCAGCATTCTTGATCTCTCGAATTCAATTTCTCAGTGGATCTCAGTTACTATCTAATATATTAAATTGAGAAATGAATCCTCTTTCTAATTGATTGGTAAATTGACATGTTCTAATTTATTCTATGTGTGCATAATGATTTGTTAAAAAGAAAAGAAAAGAAGAATAATCTCTTCTCTTTTCGATTGATATCGATGAAATGTGTTATCGGAATTTAGTATTCGTGAGAGGTCTATTTTTGCACCGAATACTAATAATGCACATAGGATACTAACTGATTTTTGCACGAGATCCACAATGGGGATTGGTGCCATTGGTATAAGAAGTGAAAGCATCTTGAATGTAATGAAAAGAAATAGTCGAAATTTTCACTCCAATGATCAAAAAAATATTTGTTGATGTGTTTTAATGGGTTTAAGATCTAGGTGGAGAGGTCAAGGAAGATGTTAAAGTATAATGAGATTGAGGGTTTCTCTGATGAAAAGTAGGTCAAGAGGTTTTGGAATGAGTTTTTTTAGGCACCGTAGAGTTATCGAGAAATCATCCAGAAAGCTAGCTCGTCATCATCTCCGTGATTATCTAGCATGTACAACGCTTGCCGATTTCATTCACTTATGTTTCCCCTATTTCGTGGGTATAATTTTCTTAGTTTTGGTTTCATAGTCTTTTCCTTCACGGATCCCTAATCCATAGGTGGGTATGAGTTGTTGCCTCTCTTTCAAGCTACATCAACCTGATTTCAGTAGATTCCATGCCTGCATCGTAATGTTCACACTCATTGGAGTGCATGCAGGGTGACTGATATAAAATTTCCCAGGATCGCCAAGTGTGCCATCTTTAAAGCTGTGAAGTTAAATTGGAATTTTCATATATGTTTGTTTTAACTGGTATGTCAGCTCTAATGTTAGTAAACTCTGAGGTGTCCCCTTAGAATAATGTTTCCATACTTCACATCTCTTCAAATTCCTAGCACCTCCTTCGAATGACCTTTAATGCTCAATACTATGACATGATTAGGTTTAATGTGACAACCCCGCCATACCTTGTTGTAGAGTTAGAGAAAATGGGTAATTTTTTCATTTTTTATTAAATCTTTAAACCATCAAAGTAGTGTGCTTCTGAATTGAATGTCTGCAAAATATGTTTAGTAACCTATTTCACCAATAATAATTTACACTCCATCGATATTAATGCCATTACGTAAAGAGAGTATGCACAACATAAAAATAAAATGGCAAGACAACCATATACGTGGTTCACCTCCTTCATGAGGCTACATCCACCAAATTTTTGTTAGTCCTTTTTATTAATTCTTCCACAAATATGCGGCTTATCTATTACAATTCGTTTCATCCTTGAAACCAAGCGAGTGCAGTGGAAATTGCATTTCCCAATCCCAACATGATTTGTTATGAAACGAGACCCAGTCCAAAAGACAAAAGGGGATGCTCAGGGCTCGGCTCTGCACAACCAGTTAGCATACAAATGATACCAGTTTGATGTTATCTATAAATGAGCTCACGGCCAAACACCATGAGTTAGTATTTGGTCTATAAAAGACAGCTTGAGTTTCTATATTAGGACGTTGCTTTGTCCATGATTCCTTCTAGATCTGAAAGAATTCCAAACTTTATAATATATGTTATAACTCTAAAGATATTCAAAAGTCCATCTTTCAAAAATACATTAATACATAATTAAACTTTGAAAAAATAAAAGCATATAGATTAAATTCAGTCTTCAACCAACTACTTCGAGTTCAAGCATGAACTCGACTAAGCCAAAACAGAGGCATTATTCACAACCCAGATCAACAATGATGAAAAGGTTAAAATATTGTACTCCACGTAGAAAGTATTTTTGGTCTTTAATAAAGAAGAATATTCATCCATCACTTAACCACCAGATTGATTTCTCATGAAATCATGGTATTAAAAGATAGAGATTTAATAAAGATCAATCTTCAAGCAAAAGCTAACCCCAAATCGATTTTTGTTTGGAAATCATGGCATAGAAAGATAGAGATTTAAATAAAGAACAGTATTTAAGCAAAAGCTAATCCCAAATCGATTTCCTTTCTCAAATCGTGGCATAGAAAGACATAGATTTATATAAAGAACAATCTTCAATCAAAATCTAGCTCCAAATCGATTTCCTTTTCTGAAATCGTGGCATAGAAAGATATAGATTTAAATAAGAACAGTATTAAAGCAAAAGATAACCCCAAATCGATTTCCTTTTTTGAAATCATGGCATAGAAAGACAGAGATTTAAGTAAAGAACAGTCTTTAAGCAAAAGCTAACCTCAAATCGATTTCCTTTCTGAAATCATGGCACAGAAAGACAGAGATTTGAATAAGAACAGTGTTCAAGAAAAAGCTAGCCTCAAATCGATTTCCTTTTCTGATATCATGGCATAGAGAGACAGCGAATTAAATAAAGAACGGTCTTCAAGAAAAAGCTAGCCCCAAATCAATTTCCTTTTCTGAAATCATGGCAGAGAAAGACATAGATTTAAATAAGGAATGGTATTCAACCATAATCACAGACATTGGTCTAATCCAGTAATAGAAACACAAATTCAGAGTTTCAGGAGACTATGGATTTGATGTGTTCCAAGTTCAGATCTGACAACTCTACATACCATTATTTTATCAAATTTAAATCAATTGCATACCAGAATTCCATATCATACTTAAATCAAATCACATATCAAAATTGAATCAAATCCCATACCAGATCTCCATATCAGACTTTAAATCAAATCGCATACCAATCACCATATCAAAGTTTAAAAAACGCATACCAAATCGCCATATAAAACTTAAATCAATAATGCATACCAAATCGCCATATAAGACTTAAATCAAATCACATACCAGATCACCATGCATGGGAAAAGTGATTGCAGAGGATTCCTTTCAGGCTAATGGAATAGAACACAAATCCCCAATTCCCCCCTAGCCCTGACATCTCGCCCCCCTTTTTATAGGAAAACCATAGGGACAAGTGGCAGGGATTTATGGACATGTTTTTCCTTTTAAGGTGGAATAAAATCCTCCTAGGATTCTTCCCACCATCACCATTCCTTGCTAATCCAACTTACTATTTTAAGAGATGTGATTTACCTCCTCGACTCCAAGCTGTTTCCTTGGTTAAAATTTTTATAAATTGAAAACCCCTCTTGCATGTATTTCTCTTTTATAGTAGCATATATAGAATCCAAAAGAGGTACACGGTTAAACCAAACAAAACTCCCAATTGGACTAGAATTAGAACTAGTTCTATAAACATGAAAGCCTTTTAGTAAAATATATGAACATGTAGTAGTGGTAGTTGCGAATTATCGGTTGGAATACTTAGGAGGGGCATCTAATTCATTTCTTAACAAAATCCACTCATGATAAAAACAAATCCCTTCAGCTTACAACTTCGTCACTACCATAAATCAGAGTGACTTAACATACCCATTGCTACACTTGCCCCAAAGGATAAAACTAGATTGGTAAGAATAGAACACATATTAAAGACAGACGACTGACTTGATTAATCAAGAAACTCTAACAAAGAGATGCAAGTTTTAGCAGATGATTGTATCAGTGGAAATGATATGTATAGGTACCATTTCTACAAGAATTGGCTGATGAAGCTGTATGGGAAGGAAAATGGCTTCTAGAACAGATGTTGTTCCATTTCTCTGTTGATAAATGGCCAACAAGCAATTTATCCCAATAAATTGTAATTCCTTGGTCATTTATGAATTTATTGGGACTTTTAAAAACCCTGACATAAAATTTACAAAAAGAAATAAATATAAATCTTTAAAAAAAGGAGCATTCTTACCCATCCTTCACTCCGAATTCAATTAGAAGCCCCTTTGGATCTAATCACAAGTCCCTTGGTTTTAGCTTATCACTATGTACTTAGAATTTTATCAAATTTTGGATGCAATCCACAAAACAATGCAAGCAACGATTTATAATAAACCCCTTGTTCTAAAATCTATTTGATATGAATGCAAATTGTTTTACTCAGATTGAGGTTTTGAGCCAAATTATGATGTGGAACTAATATGACTTAAACTTTGATGCATTGTAAAAGGGATACACTAAATCATTTCTTATATTCATATTATGGAGGCAGAATGGTGATGTTTCTTATACTCCAAACCTTCTGACCATGTTTCTCATTTCGTTACCAATGCATGTTTCTCTTTCATTTTTCTTTTAACGTATGGTGCCTTTTACTAAGCTTTGAATTTTTGGATCGGGGTCATGCGGGGACATTACATCCTTCCCCCCTTAGAGTTGACACTATCCTCGGTGTTACTTGTTTATTTCTTTTTTCTTCGGTTCTCATTACTTGCGTTTGTATTTCTTAATCCCTCTGATTATTGGGATTGGGTCCTCATCCTGCATTTATAATCATACATATGCATGTATACTAGCATTACAAAAATAACAATGTATATCACAACATAACATTATTCATTTCCCTAATTCATAGTTGTTCAATACGCATATTGGTTCTATTCACCAACAACATATTACTGCATAGGAACAAGTTTATCTGTAGTGCATATACTCTATTCCGAGTATTATTTCCTGCAAATGTCTTTCTAGTATCTTTGGATGTCCTCCATTCCAACAAGCACTCTACGTGCTAACAGTATTTCAAGTACTGATGCAAGCTATGCAACACATGGAAGATACCCTTTTTTAGGCGTATCTCCTTCCTGTCCTATTCAGGGCGCTTCACCAAGCTGAGGCACTTCTTTTCTGGCACACCATAACACCTAGATGTTATTCTCTTCATAGAGCCCCCACTCTCGTTAGAGTCCTCTTATGCGCCGTGAATGTGTGCAGAAAGAGTCTTAACCAGAACGTCTTACATCTAGGTGTCCCCAGAATGCGTATTGGTCCCTAGCTGGCTGGGGGAAAATATACTTCTTGCCCACTTTCTTCCTTACCATGCCCCTCGTGGGAAAACAAATTCATGAGATTCTTCTCATATATTTTTGATTTATCTCCTTCATGGGGCCTTAGTACTCGTCATGGCCACAGTTTTCTCATTCCTACAATCATTCGATGGTGGTTAGTTTATCATAACATTGATTCAAATAACGTCAATATTCCATAATAAACTATTTAGCATCTCAGTTATGTAAGTCATGTCTTACTTCATTTCTTATTCATTTAATAGGAGCATTTTATACTAGTGCACTCTTTCTTCACCACTAAGGAATTATTGGTTTTATGCACAACATATTTCATTACTCACCTTTGGCTACACCGTAGCCCAATTTCATAAGAAATCTAATTCCATAAACTAAAAAGAATTGTTCTCATACCTTGTGCATGACCCAATATTTAGGATTTACTTGTAAGCCAATTATTACAATAGTTGTATTATTGCAACTAACTTAAATCTCTTCACCACAGCTGTTTATTCAGGTCATGCGCTCACTTAACATCCTTTTAGTAAATTAAAGAAGTATAATCATGAATTAATTAGAACTTCTTATGAGCAATCTCATTCTATTTGATAACGGTTGCACAAGATAGTATTTTTTTTAGAACCAGATTAATATTCACTTCTCTCTTCATTTACTATTATGCGTAATCATAAAATAACCATTACCTTATTTATTATGAACTAAGATGATAGCAAGTCCGTAACAAAACATAACTCTACCTCATATTTATATCCATTTAGGACTCAAAGTCATATGCTAGTGACGTGCACACATATAGGAGGAGCATCAAGAGTTTGGTCCAGCAAATTCCTCACATTTTCTTTATGGACTCACCTTTGAGAACCGATAATTTCGTTCGACCTATCGAGTAGGCCCAACCATCACAATTGTCTTTAGTGACCAGAAATTTGTTTATGTTAATAAAACATTAGTGTTCATGCATTTTTAACACTCCTAACCATCTATTTGACACAATGTACATTTTTCATGCAGATGTGGTGCAAAAGACAAACTAAGTTAATATCAAACAATGTCTTTAAAGAAGTGCAACAAACAACAGTCTTTAACCAACAAGCATTAAAGCATTCCCTTAATATGCAACTAGTGGAGATTTAACTGAATCCCTTTGCCTGTAAGAAAATTAATGTTAATACTCTACCTAAAATCAATACAATTCTACAATTCTAAGAATCTGAAGTGACCTTGTTTTTGGACTACTGTCACACATCTCCACATTTTACTTTTCGGTTTGGGTGATAGACCTTGAACTTAAAACAACACCTATTACTCTTTCGTAGGCCTTATTCAGTGTTGTTTAGGAACAATTCCCATAATGAACATAATGCATTTAGACTCCCAAAACTAATTGCAAGCCCCACTATAATGTGTTCACTGCAGCATCCTAAAGTGATTTAAGATAGCATGTACCCATGCACAAGTTTAAATTGCCTTGGAAGTTCAAGGGATTGTTGCCAGCCCTGTTAAAAACCTAAAAACTTTTCAATGGTGCATTATTAATCATTCTAATCAATTATGCACTTATGCTACCTTTAATACTTCTGTGTAGTTCTTGAAAGAAAAACAAGTGAATGCCATTGCATAACACCACTTGACATTTGATCCTATGCCTCGTATATTCAACATGTCAATCCTCATTTTCACTCATGTTTTGAGGCAGAAAAGCAAAGTTACCATTATAAAAGACCATGATAGCTGTAATCAAAATGTCGTGTGAAACTTCAAACCTGATTGCATGAAGTTTTACTTAATATCACATATTTAGTTCTCCTAACTGTTTCAATAGATGGGAGGTCCGACAACAGCTCCTATGATTCTTAATCCACATACATTGTTGTAAAATCTGTCCAATATTTTATTACATTGCCAAACTCAATACCTGACTTTAGCAGAGGGAAAATCAATCTAGAATTGAGCTTAAAACGAGGGAAACAGAGCTTAAAAACTTCAATGCAAGACACTCGCTTTAGACATTAGTTGCATCAAGATGCAGTCAAGAAGGTGACCCCTTCAAACAATTCCTAAACCTAAACATGATCTCATTACTTGTCATATTTTTTTTTTGTGCCATCTACTTAAATATCATCAATAAATATGCACAACAGTGTCTTCAACAAAGATTTCCAACTTAGGTGTGATATTGTTAATTGTAGTATAGCAAGTTGTTTTTTCATATTTTTCCAACTCTTCATATAGTTAATTAGAGTGAGGTGTACAGCTCAGTTTAACACTACCCATATGAGAACAACTACAGTCATTGCTTTATTCAACATTCATATAGGCCCAATTCAGTATGGATTGCAACTCAAACACATTGGAATATAATACTTAAGGTGACAATGTAAGAGGAGCTGAGCAATATTGTTCTCTTAATTAGTCTTAAACTAATAACCAGCAGTAACTTTGAAATAGCAATTGGGCTAAAGTATTTCTTAGTAATTGGAATTTCTGGCTGTGGATATTTTATTAAGAGTAATAATACCAGATCTGTCATTTCATATCTATATGGTGCTGATCTTGTGTATGATGGATGATTCTTCCTTTATAACAGAGTCAATGTCATTAAAATGGAAAATTATGTTGTGTTCTCAAAAGAAAAGAAAAGAATAAGCAAGAATGCTGACGATAATTCAAGCTTGCACCTATCTCGACCATACATAAGAGAGTCCTAAGACTATGAATAAGATCTTCCAAGTTGCTACCCTTAGCACCATCATCAAATTTAACTAACTTTGAGCATGACTCATCAGAAAAAATAGTATTATAGAAAAAATTCTTTTTATAAAAGAAGAATTGGTGTAAGGATAGAGACTTTCATTTTTACCACTTAAAATAATTTTGGAAAAACATTCTAGCTCACTTTAAGAAGTGTCTATATTTCTCCCTTTTATATTCTAGAAAAAGGCACTCTTATACTAGAGATAAAACATTCATCATGCAAAGAAACCTAATAAGGTGATTAGCACAATACCTATCTGGTTCTAATTCGACAATTGATCTTGATAAAGCATGAACAATTGTTCTCGATAAGGCATGAACTACCGCGTCGCAATTTCTTCCAAATGTAATTCAACTGTCCTGCAAAATTATCATGTTAGCCCTTTATTAAGGGTCCAGTGTTGTAGCTGGCTATGATGCCATATGTGACAACCTCGCCATACCTTGTTGTGGAGTTAGAGAAAATGAGTAAATTTTTTCATTTTTTATTAAAGCTTTAAACCATCCAAGTAGTGTGCTTCTAAATTGAGTTTCTGCAAAATATGTTTAATAACCTATTTCACCAATAATAATTTACACTGAATCGATATTAATGGCATTACATAAAGAGAGTATGCACAACATAAAAACCAAAAGGGTGAGACAACCATATACATGGTTCACCTCCTTCATGAGGCTACATCCACCAAATTTTTGTTAGTCCTTTTTATTAATTCTTCCACAATGATGCGGCTTATATGTTACAATTTGTTTCATCCTTGAAATCAAATGAGTGAAGTGGAAATTGCATTTCCCAATCCCAACAAGATTGGTTATGAAACGATACACGATCCAAAAGACAAAAGGGGATGCTCACGACTCGGCTTTGCACAACTAGTTAGCATACAAACGATACCAGTTCTATGTTATCCAGAAATGAGCTCACGGCCAAACATCATGAGTTAGTATTTGGTCTATAAAAGACAGCTTGAGTTCTATATCAGCATGTTGCTTTGTCCATGATTCCTTCTAGATCTAAAAGAATTCCAAACTTTATAATATATGTTATAATTCTCAACATCTTCAAAAATTCATCTTTCAACAATACATTAATACAGAATTAAACTTTAAAAACATAAAAAGCATCTAGATTAAACTCAATCTTCAACCAACTACTTAGAGTTTGATATGAACTTGAGTAAGCCAAAAGAGAGGCATTATCCACAACCCAGATCAGCAATGATGAAAAGGTCAAAATATTGTACTCCATGCAGAAAGTATTTTCGGTCTTTAATAAAGAAGAATATTCAGCCATCGCTTAACCACCAGATTGATTTCTCATGAAATCATTGTCTTAAAAGATAGAGATATAAATAAAGATGGATCTTCAAGCAAAAGCTAACCCCAAATTGATTTCCTTCGTAAAATCGTGGCATAGTAAGACAAAGATTTAAATAAAGAACAGTCTTTAAGCAAAAGCTAACCCCAAATCGATTTCCTTTCTGAAATTGTGGCATAGAAAGATAGAGATTTATATAAATAACAGTCTTCAATCAAAAGCTAGCCCCAAATGGATTTCCTTTTCTCAAATCGTGGCATAGAAAGGCAGAGATTTAAATAAGAATAGTCTTCAACCAAAATCTAACCCCAAATCGATTTCCTTCTCTGAAATCGTGGCATAGAAAGACAGAGATTTAAATAAAGAACAATCTTTAAGCAAAAGCTAACCCCAAATCGATTTCCTTTCTGAAATCGTGGCATAGAAAGACAGAGATTTAAATAAGAACAGTCTTCAAGCAAAAGCTAATCCGAAATCGATTTCCTTTCTGATATCGTGGCATAGAGAGAGAAAGATTTAAATAAAGAACAGTCTTCAAGCAAAAGCTAATCCGAAATCGATTTCCTTTCTGATATCGTGGCATAGAGAGAGAAAGATTTAAATAAAGAACAGTCTTCAAGCAAAAGCTAGCCCCAAATCGACTTCCTTTTCTGAAATCATGGCAGAGAAAGACAAAGATTTAAATAAGGAACAATATTCAACCATAATCAAAGACATTTGTTCGATCCAGTAATAGAAACACAAATTCAGAGTTTCAGGAGACTATGGATTCGATCTGTTCCAAGTTCAGATCCAACAACTCTACATGCCATTCTTTTATCAAATTTAAATCAATCGCATACCAGATCGCCATACCAGATCACCATATCATACTTAAATCAAATCGCATATTAAACTTGAATCAAATGCCACACCAGATTGCTAGATCAGACTTTAAATCAAATAGCATACCAATTGCCATATCAAACTTAAATAAAAAACACATACCAAATCGATACCAGATCACCATATCATACTTAAATCAAATCGCACATTAAACTTGAATCAAATGCCACACCAGATTGCTAGATCAGACTTTAAATCAAATAGCATACCAATTGCCATATCAAACTTAAATAAAAAACGCATACCAAATCGCCATATCAAACTTAAATCAATAACGCATACCAAATCGCCATATCAAACTTAAATCAAATCACATACCAGATCTCCATGCATATGCAGAGTGATTGCAGATGATTCTCTTTAGCTTAATGGAGCAGAACGCAAATCCCCAATTCCCAAGCCTCTGCATCTCGCCCCCGTTTTTATAGGAAAACTACAGGGACAAGTAGTAAGGATTTACCCACAGGTTTTTCCTTTTAAGGTGGAATAAAATCCTCTGAGGATGCTTCCCACAGTAACCATTCGTTGCTAATCCAAGTTACTATTTTAAGAGATGTGATTTATCTCCCCGACTCCAAGCCATTTCTTTGGTTAAACTTTTTATAAAGTAAAAACCCCTCTTGCATGTATTTCTCTTTTGTAGTAACATATATAGAATCCAAAAGAGGTACACACTTAAACCAAACAAAAGTCCCAGTTGGACTAGAATTAGAACTAATTCTATAAACATGCAAGCCTTTAGTAAAATATAAGAACATGTAGGAGTGGTAGTTGAGAATTATCAGTTGGAATACTTAGGAGGGGCATCTAACTCATTTCTTAACAAAATCCACTCACGATAAAAACAAATCCCTTTATCTTACAACTTAGTCACTACCATAAATCAGAGCGACTTAACATACCCATTGTTACACTTGCCCCAAAGGATAAAACTAGATTGGTAAGGATAGAACACATATAAAAGACAGATGATTGACTTAATTAATAAAGAAGCTCTAACAAAGAGATGGAGGTTTTAGCAGATGATTGTGTCCATGGAAATTATATGTATAGGTACCATTTCTACAAGAATTGGCTGATGAAGCTGTATGGAAAGGAAAATGGCTTCTAGAACAGATGTTGTTCCATATCTCTATTGAGAAATGGCCAACAAGCAATTTCTCCCAAGAAATGGTAATTTCTTCGTCATAATTTGTCAATTTATTGGGACTTTTAAAACCCCTACATAAAATTTACAAAAAGAAACAAATATAAATCCTTAAAAAAAAAGAACATTCTTAACCATCCTTCACTCTACATTCAATTACAAGTCCCTTTGGATCTAATCACAAGTCCCTTGGTTTTAGCTTATCAATATGTACTTAGACTTTAATCAAATTTTGGAAGCAATCCACAAAACAATGCATGCAACAATTTATAATAAACCCCTTGTTCTAAACTCTATTTGATATAAATGCAAATTGTTTTGCTCAGATTGAGGTTTTGAGCCAAATTACGATGTAGACTTAATTTGACTTAAACTTTGATGCATTGTAAAATGTATCTGCTAAATCATTTCTTATATTCATATTATGGAGGTAGAATGGTGATGTTTGTTATACTCCAAACCTTCTGACCATGTTTCTCATTTTGTAACCAATGCATGTTTCTCTTTCATTTTTCTTTTAACCTATGGTGCCTTTTTACTAAGCTTTGCATTTTCGGATTGGGGTTGTGAGGGGACATTACATTTAAAGTTGGCACTGACTTGGGTTTTAGCAGATGCTGAAGGTGGACAATCATGGACTCTGCCATTGCCATTCTTGATTTCCTTTGTATCATTTCAAACAATGCCAAACCCAGTATTATTTACATGAGCATCTTCTGTTCAAAATTACATGAGGTTTCACCATTGTCATTTTGCGTTCACTATCTATGTGTGCGTTTGTGTAGAGCACTATTTTTTTCGAGTCTTACCAGGTCATTTAGCCTTCGATCCTCTTGAAAATACGCCAGTGAGAAATCGTACCTTGCCTGCCCTTAAATTTTTTCAATATATTTAAAAAAGAAATGCATTATTGTGTATTTCGGAATTGAACTTTGTGGCAAGAAAAATCTACATGTTTGTGCAACAAATATTGATGAAATCTTGTACAAGACTATCAGTCTATCCTTATCAAATATACTACACACGGCTTACATGCTTATTGGAATGATATAGGGATAATGACGGATACTGGGATTGTAGATTCGATTATTTATATGTCTCTGAACTGGTGAAATCACAGAATTTTAGTTACCTAGATCTGAGAAACAGTGGATTGTGATGCTGAAGGATATCAAATGAAGGAAGGAGAATTAGCATGTGACTTTACCCAGCCGTTCGAAGACTTGATGGGTAGTCTTTATTCTATAATCCATAATAGAACCTATGCGATGGAAATCTTACCGAGATCGAAACGGAGGTCTAGATTGGACAAAATTCAAGAGGTATTACGTAGTTATGCAACTGACACTTAGTTGTAGTGACGCTCATCTGGAGATTCCAATCAGTGATGAGGCACGAATAGTTACGAACCACAGATGGCATTGGAATTTGTTTATTAGAAACTTAGCGCGGTAAGATTGATAAAAAAAGCAACAGGTAGATACCCGT
>LPNX011224750.1:23230-51610 GCA_001517045.1 Pseudotsuga menziesii
TATATATAATAAGGAACAGTTGATTATACATTTTTGGTTGATTATGCATTTTGGATGAATTTATTTTATAGGTCTTATAGATATGTAGATATGGATGAAGGAATTTATATATATATAGAGATATGAAGGAAGGAATTTATATGTGTAGTAATAAGTGAAAGAGTGAAGGTTTATATGGTTTATAAAGTTTATGTGGTTCATATGTGTATTGGAAGATTGTTTTATATATATTGAAGAATTGTATTTTATATGTTTTATAGACATTGAAGGAATTGTGATTCATATATGTCCATGTTATAGGTGCTATATACTATTGAAGAATGCATTAAAAACTGCATTTAGAAGATTGTGTTGTATAAATTTATACATGTAATGACTCCATTAAGAACAACTTTTAATGAATTACAAGTTCTCATCCTTATGTTTTATAGAATCTAATGGTTCCAACATATCAATGCTAAATGAAATTAAAGATTTGGTTGAGGAGGTATTAACATATAGTTGCAATCTTATATATATATATATAAATTATAATTTTATATGGAGGACTATTATTGTGCAGTGCTTATATGTGTAAAGGAATGGTTCAACAAGGACGATATATAGAACTTGTTATGAAGTTATATCTTTAAATTATAATATAGATAGATTGTAGAGGAAAGATGAGCTTCAACGTTATAAATTAATGGGTTATACATTTATTTTAGAATTAACATGTAGATCAATTATAGATATATTGCATAGAAGGTGAAAGAAGGAATGCATGGAGTAGAGATTATGGGTAGGTGAATATATATATGCTTTGAAAATAATTGTCATTTCCTCGCATCTTATTCATGTTGGAAAATATTGCAATATTATATATTTCTAGGCATGTCACGAAAGTGCATTTAGAATTATTGAAATATTGGTAGTTAATTATAGTTATGTTTCATATGACTAAGAAATGAAAAGGGATTGCATTGATATGTAAATATATGTGGAAAGGAAATTTCATTTCATATATAATATGGGAATTGAAAAATAAATAAATCTTGAAATAAAATCTAGTGGTAGGACACTCATAGGGTATAGAAAACTAGTGAATAAATGCATCATGTTAAATAATGGAAAATAAATGACTTTTATCCATAAAAAACATGAACTTAGATTTTGAAAAATAGGATATCAATATGACCGCCATGATGACCTGAACGCAAGGAAATTTGTTTTATATCATAACGATATTGTTAACCAAAAATTGGCAAACTACAAACTAGACATGACCATCAAAAGGTAACATGAGGAAATGTAACTTGATAAGTTTATTGAAGGGTTAATGGGGTAAGGACATAATAAGTTCCTTGATGTGGACATGACGAAACTCACATAAGGACTAGGAATTAAAATTTGATATGTTCATCTAAGCCACTAAATTCTGAGACTTGGGATCATATCAAGTTGAGAAACAACTTTATTAAAATTTATGGGTTTGGAAGTAATCTTTTAAGAAGTTGAATGACTTATGCATTGATTTTTTACGATGTCATCATCACCCATGATTTTGTAGTTCATGATTGCAACTTAACAATTTGTATTTCATTGAATATTGTATGGTGTTTAATTTCTTTCCTTAGAGGAGAAGATAACTCATTATAATTAATTAATTAGCTGGATTTGGTTGTGCTAAAAGTTAATTGGGTACTATATTATGTAGCTATTGATGTGATCTAGCTTGTAGCTTAAATGGATATCACATATTTTTTTGGATGGTTAGGAGGTATTGAAATCTAAATCACTATTGACACTTATTGAAAGTATTCCTAGATTTACACTATGTGAAGTTACAATTGAGTTCTTGAGAATGTGTTAGAACTATGTTGGATGAAATACAAAATCAGTAATGGTAGAACCGCTACTGTTTATGGCCATGGTTATTTCATGAGATTAGAATCAAACAGAACAAGGACTTTAATAAGAAAAGTAAGAAAAATTGTCTTTTAGAACGTACAAGAGAAATTAACTTCGAGACAAAGTTTTTATAAGAGGGGGTGTATATAATGCCCATCTTTAACCGAGTTTGTTCGATAAAATTTGGGGAAACTTGATGCAGGAACATTGTGGCATTCCAGCAATGTGATGAGTTGGTCACATGTTGTGGCATCTTTTGTAACCATTTTGTGTTGAGTCATAGTTTGATTAGCGGTGTAGGGAATCGTTGTGGATCGTGACTCACTGCGTGGAGATCAAGCCCCTAGTAGTTTCTTTTAGACAAGGACGTTTTCATCATGTTTTTTAGTCATTTGTTTTCAGTTGCAGGACCACTCAACACATGCAATCGCAGTTTTAGTATAAATAGATAGTTTAGAGATGTAGAGGGGGTTCTTCTCTTCATCATTTAGAATTCTAAATTTACAGAGAAGAGGAAAGACCTTTGCCTAATCCCTACTTGTAAATATTTTGAAGAATCGAAAGAAGAGAGATCCATGTTATGTGAATTTCTTTTATTGCTTAATAGAAGGATTAACTATATGTTTGTTGGGTTGTTAGCCTTTATGCATGTGCTGTGTTGATTTGTGTATCTGTGTAGAACCGACTTTCGTGTTTGCTTGAACATTTGTGTATTTTTTAGAAGTAACTGTATTCGCGCATCAATTTCTTGCTTGAAAAGTTGAAGTAGAGTGTAGATGCATACATAAGAGTGTTAAGCTAAAGAATCAGGACGACTGCAAGCTGGATTAATCAATTCCATTATCAATCAATGCAACCTGCGGGTTTTCTTCCTTAACAAGTTTTTGGAAAGAACGAACGGTGGAGATTGAGTCCACAGATCAATATCTGATGGTCCAGAAGACTCCTGCAATGAAACTTGCAAGGAAGTTAATAGATCCATAGAGATTTGGGAGGTCCTCATCAAGAATAATATTGGTGGTCAGAGTGAAGGCTGAAAATATCTGACGACTAGCAAAATTGTGGGAAGGAATTTTTGGGGGTGCAACTTTGGGAAGTTGGAATCTCGCATCTCGCAACCCAATTTTGGGAAGGTCGTTGCGGAAATAAAGTTGTGAAGTGCAACATTGTTTTTTTGAGATCCCACATCCTGCAACCCGATGGCAAAAACGATGTTGTGAAAATAGAGTTACAGAAAGGCAATTGCAGAGCCAATTTCAGCGTAGAATTTGGCCATTAGGCTAAATTTGGTAGTCCTGCTAAGTATAGGAGCCACCAGACCCTGGAAGTGCTGGTTGGGGTTGGTTGTGATTAATCCTGATCTGCACCAATTTTGGTATGAGAGTGGGAAGAGATTTCTTGTTGAGAAATTCCACAGTTGAGATTGTGGGTAGAATTTTTGAAGGAGCAAGAAGGATCTCATCTGAGAAAGAAGCATAGCCATAGAAGCCTCGAAAGAGACATGAAGAGTGCTCAAGAGGTTTTAGATAGAGGACCATCATTGCTAAAATACCAAGCGATGAGAGGAGGCTTGGTGAGGTAAGTTGTAACAGTCTGAAAGAGAACTGCTATTGTAGAGGCTTAGAGTGAGAAGATGGCTGCACACATTGGAATACCAAGAGATTGTGACAAAGGTTGACCAGAGGGGAATGGAGAAGTTCCATAGGAAATGAGGGAGTTAAGGGAACGTATGGAAGCCATGGAAATGGAGAGATGAAGAGACCGAGAAGCAAGGGATGTAAGTGAACCTGAGGATGAAAAGCAAAGAGAAGAAGCTGCACCTATATAAGAAACATGAGAGTTAAGATATATCAGATCTATTATGGGAGTGACTTCAAGGCCGAGACCGAAGTTTCCTACCTATGATTGAAGTCTCATAATGGAGCATCTCATTGACTGGATTAGTGAGATGGATAAGTACTTTGAGTATGCTGAGGTAGAAGAAGACAAGAGAGTCAGATTGGTTGTGACAAGGTTGAAAGGGCATGCATCCTTGTGGTGGGATAGTGTGCAAATAGAAAGAAGGAGGAAGAATAATCCATTGATAAAAATTTGGGATAGAATGGTAGAAAAGATGAGGGCTAATTTCTTGCCCAAATATTACCAATTAATTATGTATAGGCAAGTACAAAACCTTAGGCAAATATTTTTAATAGTGAGAGAGTACACTAAAGAGTTCTACAAAGTAAACCTAAGGGCTAGATATGTGGAAGAGTCAACAGAGAAGGATGCCATATATGTAAATGGTCTAAGTATGGATATCCAAGAAGATATCAGTATGATATCACCTAGAACAATGGAGGAGGCATATCAATGTGCCTTAAGGGCAGAAGAAAATATAGCGAGGAAGCAGAGCTTCAATATAGGTCGTGGTTTAGAGAGAGGAAGAGGGAAAGTGACTGGAAGAGCAATATTTGGAGTGCGGAGAGGTGAGTCCATTAACTCTAACTAGCAAGAGAAGCATGGTAGAGGAGGTGATCCTATCAGAAGAGGACCTTACCAAGGAGGTAGAGGTAGAGGAAGAGGCATAGAAGCTGTCGTTAGATGCTACACATGAGATCAGTTAGGGCATAAGACATTTGAGTGTCTAGAAAAAGAAGACGTAGGATAGAGAGGAGCCTATGTAGATCAGAATGAGTAGCATCAAGAATAGCCAACATTAGAGGAAGTCTTGCCAGTGACAGGAGAGTAATTGATGATGAATAAATTCTTGTTGAAACCAGAGAAGGAGTAAGAAGAGCCTGCTCAAATGAAATATTTACTCAGGACTATGTGTAAATTCAAAGGGAAGTGTTGTAATATGGTAATTTACAGTGGGAGTACTGGTAATCTTATTTCCAAAGAGATGGTGGAAAATATGAGTTTAAAGAAGACCAAACATCCTATTCCATACAAATTATCTTTGTTGCACAAAGGACATCAATTCCTAGTGAGTGAGGAGTGTGTAGTTTATTTCCAAATAGGTCCATATAAGGACAAGATTCTGTGTGATGTGATTCCCATGGATGTTTTCCATATACTGTTAGGTAGACTGTGGCAATTCGATAAGAGAGTGAATCATGATGGTAGGATTAACTATCATAGTTTCGAGCAGAATGGGATAACACATGTACTTCACCCTTGACAAGGAGGTAGTACAACAGGACATTTAGCACCTAAAGTTTCGATGTTGTCAGGAAAGGAATATTTACAGCAGGTTGAGAAGGAAGAATTGACTTATGTTGTGGTGTGTAAGCCAAGAGTGGTGATGATGAAGACCAGCATTGAAAATATACTTGAGGAGACTCAGGAAATGTTGAGTGAGTTCAGTGACATTGTGGTGGATGATTTACCCAATTAATTACCACCAAGAAGGGATATAAGTCATCAGATTGATTTTATTCCAGGAGCCATTTTACCAAACAAGGAAGCATATAGGTTGACAACTCAAGAGAATGAAGGATTGAGGAAGCAAGTCCAAGGATTGTTGGACAAGGGATTGGTTCAGAAGAGTCCGATTCCATGTGCGGTACCATCAGTACTGACACCAAATAAGGATGGTGAGTGGAGGATGTGTACTAACTCTAGAGCAATTGACAAGATTACTAAGATCATGTTTTCTTTTAATACTTTATTTCTTAAAAAACACAATTTAAAAAAAATTGACATTTCTTTAATCAATCAAATAAACAAATTATGCACATTCTACATAATCACACCTTTGTATACATTGTACACACAATTGGTAATATGAGGAGTTTAGTACCCCACCTTTTTAAAAGTCATGACTTGTGAATAAATTACATTATTTCCTAAAAAACATAACTTTTTAAAAAACACCATTTGTTTAATAACTCAAATAAACCAAGTTTGTGCATTCTACATTATTACACCCTTTTAAAGGTTGTGCACACAATTGGTAAGAAAAATAACTTACTACCACTCATTTTTAAAAAAGCAAGATTTCCAAATAAATTACTTTATTTGTTAAAAGGGAGAGTTTTTTAAAAAGTTTAGTTTTTTAATACCTCTTCTTTTTAAAAATCATGACTTTGAAAAACATTACTTTATATTCTTACAATAAAAACTTTAAAAACATCATTTTTTTACTAAATCAAATAAAAAAAGTATGCACATAGATGGTCAGAGGAAGATCTCAGTACCCCTTCTTTTTAAAAATCATGACTTTGAAAAACATTACTTTATCTTTTTAAAAATGAGACTTTAAAAAACACCATTTGTTTAATAAATCAAATAAGTAAAGTATGCACATTCTACTTTATCACACCTTTTTATAGGTTGTGCAATGAATTGTTAGGAGCAATATTTTACTATCACTCATTTTTTAAAAATCTTGATTTCTAAAACAATTACTTTATTTCTTGAAAACCACATATTTTTTAAAACCCCCATTTGTTTAATAAATCAAATAAACAAAATATGCAATTTTGTACATAATCACACCTTTTTGTACATTGTGTACAAAATTGGTAGGTAGAATAGTTTAGTACCCCTCATTTTTAAAAATCATGACTGTTAAAACAAATTCTTTAATTCTTAAAAATCACAAGTTTTTAAATAACACCATTTAATTAATAAGTTGAATAAACAAAGTATGAAAGTTATACTTGATCACATATTTTTATAGGTTGCACACAGAATTGGTAAGAGGAATAACATAGTACGCCTCATTATAAAAAATATCAACATCTAAACAAATTACTTAATTCAAAAAAATAAGAATTTTTAAAAAACGTCATTTATTTAATAAATTAAATGAACAGAGTATTCACAATCTACATGATCAAACCTTTTTATACATTTTCATGCAATTAGTAAGAGGAATATATTAGTATCCCTCATTTTTTAAAATCATGAGTCATAAAACAATTAATTTATTTCTTAAAAGACCTGGTTTTTTTTAAAAATGCTGTGTATTTAATAAATGGAATACACAAATTTTGCACATGCTACACAATCTCATCTCATCAGAGATTGTGGACATAGTTTGTAATAGGAATATCTTAGCACCTCTCGTTTTTAAAAATGGCGTTTTCTAAAATGTTATTTATTTAATAAATGGAATCAAGAAAGTACCTACATTCTACATAATGGAACCTTTTTATACATTACGCATGTAATTGGTAACTGTTAGAGTACAGTGTCCCTTCTTTTTACAGATAATGTATTCTAACAAATTTCTCTATTTATTAAAAAATAAGACTTTCTAAAAAATAACACTTGTTTATTGATTCAAATTAACAAAATATGCACTTTATACATGATCACACAATTTTATAGGTTGTCCATGCAACTGTCAAGAGGAAGAGCTTTGTAACCCTCATTTTTAGAAATCGTGTGCTCTAAAAGAATTATTTGCTTCTCAAAAACAAGACTTTGTAAAAAACACCATTTGTTTAATAGTTTGAATCAACAAACTATGCACATTCTTCATAATCAAATAGTTTTATACATTTCTTACACAATTTGTATAAGGAAGAGCTTTGTTTAATAAATCAAATAAACAAAGTATGCAATTTTATACATAATCACACTTTTTTGTACATTGTGCAAAAAAATTGTAAGCGAAATAGTTTAGTACCCCTCATTTTTAAAAATCATGACTTCTAAAGAAAATTCTTTAATTCTTAAAAATCACGAGTTTTTAAATAACACCATTTAATTAGTAAGCTGAATAAACAAAGTATGAAAGTTATAGTTGATCAGATATTTTATAGGTTGCACAAAGAATTGGTAAGAGGAATAGTGTAGTACCCCTCATTTCAAAAACTCACAATGTAAGGTACCCCTCATACCTCAGAAGCGGTTATGTGTGAAAAGTACAAGAATTATACTTCGTTGTTACTGCAAAGAGAGTCTATCCTGTTAGTGACAGATTTTAAAGTCGTGTCAATGGAGCATGTTCAACAAGTCAAACTACACGTATTGTAAAACAATCCTTTGACAATTCGAAATTCATTCTTCTCTATAAAAATCCGAACATGCAAATTGCATCCACTATGTCGAGATCAATGTTTATAACATAAGTCAAGCAAGCTTATACATATGATTAAGTAATCCTTTCATGACTTAAGACACACATATACATAAGTCCTAAGGCTATGGCAAAATCTTTCATGGAGTATCATCTTTCTTCGATCAGTGGTTTTTCCAAGGGAGGCCTTACCATGAAGTTATGGCGTAATACATCTTTATTTCTTGGTGCAAATACTAATATTAGTGACAACATAAGGTTCGTGGTTGAAAAAGGTTTGATTTCAGTAGAGAGACACTCATATGCATCTGAATACCTACTTCAGTTGCTTTAACCATAGCATAGCATAATTGATCTGCAATTAAACAATGGGACTCTGAAGTAACTACCCTTAGGTATATACTAACATCGCCTTAAGCCAAGGATGGCTTGTCTAAACTATTAAAGAGCTAACCATTTTAATAGTCACTGTTGAAACATAATGTGCATCAATCCCGTAATTCTTCAAACACATGTAAAGCGAACATTGTACATGGGGTAATAACTTTCCTTTGATTTATCTGTTTATAAGATTGTAACATACTTTAATTCTTACATGGAATTACATATCCGATTCAGTTCCTGTATAAGATGTATGCTTATTGTGGAAGACAAGAAGATGTATACTTACTGGAGAAAACACTGCCATTTTCGACTAACAGTAACAGATTACTCACTGCTTATTTTCCAAGTGATGAATCATACTGAGAAGCACTTCCAATCACACCAAAGGCATATCGTTACAAACATTCATCCATTCATCTATCATAGATACATAAAACATACGTGGGAAAGGTAAAAGAAAACATTTAGACACATGCAAAGAAGACAAAACAAAGATGTACGTGGTTCACCCCAACCTTGGGGTTACGTCCACCAAAAGGGTGTCACATCTGGTGACCTTAGATTCATTTAAAAATTACAATCCGCAATATCATAATTGCCGTAAACTCTCTTCCTTTGAGAGCATTTACAAATACCTTCATTAGAAGTTACAATCAACAATCACATAATTGCCATAAAATCCCTCCCTCTGAGAGAATTTACAATATAAATTCATTCCCATTATCAGGCTATGGCAGGGATTTTATACTACCCTAACCATTCTCGGATTACTACCCGCAAATCGCATCTATGTTTATAAGACCCAAAAACTAAATAATTCCCAAAATGCACTCATCAATTTGTAATGACCATGCTCAAGAATCCATACGGGAATAAGTTCTAACTTTATAAAACAAACCACATGTAGGTACCAAAAGCCACTGGAACCCAGCACATTGTTTGTGAGCAAAATAAAAAGGCTGCAGCGTGGAGGGCAGGCACATAGAGTTTTAAGATCAACTCATAGGTATATATCTCTCTGTATATATATATATATATATACACTCACATGTTGATGAATTTAAATCAACACGAACCATTCAACTCAGCGGTAACGATCCAGTATGAACTAAATCGCAGCTATAAGGAGTTCTAGATCAAAAAGGTTTATTAAAACAAGGATAATAAGTAGATCCGTGCTATACATACGTTGGGACAGCGATATCTCGATCTGGATATCTAACCCTAATGCAGTCGAGAGCATACATCGATTGACTTCGGATTCAAGTCAAACCTCAGAATTATGTAGAGGCAGGTTCTGGAAAACAAATCGGACTATGGGGTTCTTTAAGTGTACACACATGCTTTCATATTTTTAATTACCAGGAATTACAGCCCAAAAGAAAACCTGCCAAAACTACTCTATAATGCATATGCAAAATCATGTAACTTGAAATCTTGCCTACATATAGAGGCAAACCAAAATAAATTCCACACACAATTTTAACCGATTTCAATTACTTAAAATGAAACCAAGCAAGGGTTCATACCAGATTTTAGATCTCATCGAATCAAATGACGAATCTCTCCACTCATCCAGATCGCATACCTGGTCCCCAATCGCAGAGATCAACTCTCATAGATCATTCCCCTGGAACGCACAGATCTTTCCTCCTAAATGCAGAGTTCTTCCTCGCACATGCATTTCCTTCCAAATGCCCCTTCCATATCCAAAAACGCAGGGGTATGTAAGTAAATCATAGTGGTCTTCTTGATTTGCAAAACGCAGGGATACCAACATCACTTTAAATCTGCAAAGGCAGTGCTCTCCTTGATGTGCAAAATGCAGGGATACCCACAACATTTTCAATCTACAACACAGTCTCTCCTTGATGTGCAAAATGAAGTGATGTTTGTTTATGTTTTTCTACATGCAAATCGCAGTTCCCTCTTCCTAACCCCCAGATTTCAAGCATCCTTCTTATAAAAAATACCTCGATTGTTCTGCCAAGATCGTATTTTTCCCAAACTACAGAGATATCTCTTTTAAAAATAGCAGGAATAAAAATAGCTGATATCAAATCCCCTATCCCTGTCGCAGAGAACAAATCTCGTAGGGAGCAACTTTTCCTCCTTTTTCATGAACTCTTGCCCCCTTTTGTGTTCGCCTCTTCCCCTTAGGAAGTAATTCCCAAAAGCAAGGATCACGCCCATGTAATTAGGAATAATAATTTCTCCCTAATGGATTTTCCCACTCCTTACAGAAAGAATCCCATGAAATCAGCGATGTAGCTGATTTCTAGGAGCTCGCCCTAGAAAAATCAATCATCTTTAATAGTTACCGTATTTGGATGGTGGTCCCTATTTGGCAATAAATCTATATACCATAGTTTAAGCCACTTTCAAAGGAGTAAATCCAAGATATGAGGGGTTCCTGTTGATTTTCCAAGCGATAAAGGAAAGAAAAGGGTCTCTTACATGTATACGCCAATTGGCTCCAAAAATTAGTCATGGTTTTTGGGTAATAATTATCCATGTGACTAGTGGCGAACATGATTACAAGTTTCATTTGGTTCATTAAAACAATTTCGGCTGCATACTCCCTTTTCTCATTAATGATGTAAAACACCTCTTAAAATTGTTGTTTTATATGTATATAACTAAGTATATATATACATATATAATCTAGCAACATCCTTGATAATGTATCACTATACTAGTAAAGTAGGAGTCATTGCTTCCTTATTTGTTTCGAAAAATTTTATTAGCATTTTTCATTCATAAATATGTTATCGAGGATAACCTATATATGTGCTATATGTATTTGTCCCCTAATAAAATATATATAGGGAGAGAAAGAGAATAGTTTGTATAAAGGTAATTCGTTACCAAAACCCCTCCCCTTTAACGATAGATCTTGTAGCTAATCCTTTAGAAGTGCATCACTTTTTAATAAATTTTTTTAATACGTCTATCATATTTTCTTAGGATAACATCTTCGGCTCCTTAAACTAGGTTCTAAGGAGAACTCTTTGGCGCATGATTTTTCTTAATACGTACGAGGTGGGTTCATTCGTGAGAACCCAATAGGTGGGTTGATCTATTCAATACTTACCTCAGCCTAGGTGGAAACCTAATCGTTTAGGTTGTTATGAAAACATATTTAATCATTTGATCCAAATCCCAAGGTTCACTCACCGTTTTAACCTTGCCACGTAGTGGATGTAGTTACTCGTTGCTTAGGTTTCATCCATGTCTTAGTATGCCAATTCTATCACTCAGGGAGTTACTTTCCTAGCATACAAGGTTCTGCTGGTGGGGCCTTGGCCTTGAGCTCCTCACCAGAGAATAAGTACAATCGAAATTCTTTAAAAAGTTACAAGTATATTAGGGGTGTATAAGAGGGATGTTACATCCTTTCCCCCTTAAATTAACACCATCCTCGGTGTTCCTATCCTTCGTCCACTTCCCCCTTCTCAGGAGTCATTCTTTCTTGCTTCAACCATTCTGTTCTAGTTTCTTTATGATCTTTTTGTACCTTCTCTGGTTGCTATTGTCCAAAACCTGCAGTTTCCCTGCAACATGTTTAGGTCTAGCACAATTTTTCTTTAGTACATCACGTACAAAATTTATATTTCAACTTAAACATCAGCCATAGATTCTTTTGCATTGTAACCATCTACAATTTTCTAGTGTTCATTGGTGCCATAATGTAATGTCATGTGCATTTATCCAATCTTTTAATTTAGGATTTCTTTACTTAACTATTCCTAAATTTCATTCCTAAATTGCTTTTGATTTGCTAATTTTTTTTTTGTGTGTGTGCAATGTGTTAATATTTAGAATCTTCTTTTATTTTGTTTATCATGATTTCTTTTTCTTTTTATTTTTTATTTATTATTATTATTATTATTTATTTATTTACTTAATTATTTATTTTTTTATTTTTTTTGATAAGGTTGCACTTTCCATTACTTTATTTTCAAGTCATAAGTTTATTGTTTAGTTATTACTTATTTACAACCTTATAGTTTAATAATTTCTTTTGTTTCTCCAGGTGATATCAAGGGTGCCATGATCGTCTTCATACCCTTCAAATATCCCACTTTTCGTGGTGGGGAGTTAGTACGATAGCTGAGACCACGTTAACTCAGTCCAATCCACAATGTAGGGAGACTCATGGTTACTGAGGAATAAGTCCAACACCTTATTGCGCGCCCCTCAGTTAATCCTCGTGAGTGACTGAGTCCGCGACCTACCCTCACGGTAGCATGCCTCTTGCAGGTAAAAGCCTCTCTCGCTTTTCAACCTGCCACATGGAAAATATGTGCTAACCATACCGGTACAGAAGAAAGTACCCAAGCACGATCAGAGTGTGTAGAATCACTAAGGGCCTCCCAACCCTGTTCACACCTGATGAACCAAACTCCCTATAGTCACCATCTGCCTCTGCATTCTCTCATCCGTCCAACATTAGGGTAAAAAAAACTCCCTTTATCCAAACCCTACCCTTGCATTTATATCGTTGCTTTTTGAGATTTATGCATAATGTAAAATTATTATTTTTATTTATTCTTATTTATTCTTATTTTGGATTCATTTTTGTTTTATTTCAACAGATCTTTTGTCATATGCATTTATGTAATGTCATAATATCGGTGAGGCCTGCAAGGTTAGTATATAAACATCATCTGCAAAACTTGACATTCGTCAATTATATTATGTGAAAGCAACACCCATACTTAACCTCATTATTTGCGGTAGTAATCATTTTTTCTATCAGTCAATTTCGACCGATAGTGTTCCGGGCACATCCTGCCAGGTTAGCATATAACATTATACATCCATCATCAATCTTACTTACTTTCATTATCCATATCTATAGATAATAACCTCTTAAAAAAATGCCAAATCTCAGTACGAACCAAGCAACAACAATGCTATGAAATTCTCAATGGGTTTAATCACAAGATTACTAACAATATCATTCCATCCAGCACTAGAATCCATTCTAGGGTTTTCACTAGACTCTACCAATAGACATAATAAGTATTCATTCCAACAATTAGTCTATTCGGCTAGCCAAAATGAAAATACCATCCATGAGCTAATCTAACATAAGGTAGTTCAAACTCTATTCCAAGCACAAGGAACCATCTCTAGAACATTTCACCAATAGGAGCATGCTTCTATTTATTTAACAATTATGAAGTTGGTATTTTGTAGCCATATGAGACTTTTAGGTATGTACATATCATTCATTAAAATATAGACATCATTCGCCAACCTTTCCTTTTAAGGATTTCAACACTCATTCCAGCATTATCATGAGCATAAGGAGATGGTGTTTAACTTGTACTTAAATTTGGTACTTTAGTGAACAAGAAATAGGTTTAAAATACAAAACTTATTTTCTTTTACTAATGGACTTAACCATAAAATCATTATCACCTTTCAATCCTTCATTTTTATATCAAGTCAAGAAACGTGTCAAACATTCTTTGAGCATTTAATAAGTGTCAAGAGAAAACTCATCACTAGTTAGATTGGAATTAGTATAATTTCCAGCCATCAACTACCATTAACAAATTCATACTTGAAACCTATGTAATCGATTTAAATTTGGAAGCCCAAATAAGGGTTTTCAATTTAAATATTCAACCAACAAGGGTTGGCAATCCAAAATGTTATTCAACAACTTTCAATAGACTCAAATGTGAAGTGAATGATGCTAATGTTAAGTAAACAGTTAGTCAGAGGACTGACGACATTCACTTTCAATATTCATATCCTCGATGATAGCAATTTTTCAACAGTGTTAATGTCTAAAAGATTACAGAGGGAACAAGACTTTCATGGTAAGATAAGTTTATATTTTTATTTTTTTTATGTGAGGCAAGGTTTTTATCAATCCAACCAAAAGTTACGATCAGTAGATCAAGTAACCAATGTTCGTGTGAGTAGCAGAATCCATGATACTTACATTTTGGTTGTTCATCAAATTATTTTTAACTAGAATATTAGGATTGTAGAATAATTTCAATTCAGAACAACAACGAATGTGACTCTTTAAGTTTGCAGATAACTAGGTAACTCTTTAATGCTACTTTTAACAACAGTAATTACTGAGTGTTACACTATAACCTATCACAATCCACATGGAACTCTAAGAATTATACATTACGTCATTAACAATAATTTAACTCCCACATTATTATTATGGTAGAAGGTACTTTCACCCACCAGGAGTCTGTCTAAGAAGACTCCTATATCTTACTAGAAATTTAATTGTGCAGTTTAAATTAAAGACCAAACAATTGTATAAATCTTTTGAAAGAAAATCAAGGAAATGACTAGATACATTGTACTTACACCGTCGGCTTAATCTAGAAGTGGAAAACAATGACCACCCTTTGTGATCTAAGAAGAGGTTCCTCCTTCTCCTGCACAACTACAAGGTCAATAAGAATTTGTGTTTGGTATAATTTAAAGGTACCTGGATTGGCGAATCAATGTGAACTTGTTGTTTTTCTATTATCATAGAGAAAAAAAAACTCAATCGTTAGTTAAAACGAAATATACGGAAGCATTTTAAGCCCAGTAGGCCCGAGCTTTCAACTCTCGCTCTGATACCATATGTAAGGTACCCCTCATAACTCAGAAGTGGTTATGTGTGAAAAGTACAAGAATTATACTTCGTTGTTACTGCAAAGAGAGTCTATCCTGTTAGTGACATATTTTAAAGTCGTTTCAATGGAGCATGTTCAACAAGTCAAACTACACCTATTGTAAAACAATCCTTTGACAATTCGAAATTCATTCTTCTCTATAAAAAGCCGAACATGCAAATTGCATCCACTATGTCGAGATCAATGTTTATAACATAAGTCAAGCAAGCTTATACATATGATTAAGTCATCCTTTCATGACTTAAGACACACATATACATAAGTCCTAAGGCTATGGAAAAATCTTTCATATAGTATCATCTTTCTTCGATCAGTGGTTTTTCCAAGGGAGGCCTTACCTTGAAGTTATGACATAATACATCTTTATTTATGGTGCAAATACTAATCTTAGTGACAACATAAGGTTTGATTTTAGTAGAGAGACACTCATATGCATCTGAATACCTACTTTAGTTGCTTTAACCATAGTATAACATAATTGATCTGCAATTAAAAAATGGGACTCTGAAGTAACTACCCTTGAGGTATATACTAACATCGCCTTAAGCAAAGGATGGCTTGTCTTAACTATTAAAGAGCTAACCATTTTAATAGTCACTGCTGAAACATAATATGCATCAATCCCGTAATTCTTCAAACACATGTAAACCGAACATTGTACATGGGGTAATAAATTTCCTTTGATTTATCTATTTGTAAGATTGTAACATACTTTAATTCTTACATGGCATTACATATCCGATTCAGTTCCTGTATAATATGTATGCTTATTGTGGAAGACAAGAAGACGTATACTTATTGGAGAAAACACTGCCATTTTTGACTAACAGTAACAGATTACTCACTGCTAATTTTCCAAGTGATGAATCATACTGAGAAGCACTTCCAATCACACCAAAGGCATATCGTTACAAACATTCATCCATTCATCTATCATAGATACATAAAACATACGTGGGAAAGGTAAAAGAAAACATTTAGACACATGAAAAGAAGACAGAACAAAGATGTACGTGGTTCACCCCAACCTTGGGGTTACGTCCACCAAAAGGGTGTCACATCTCGTGACATTAGATTCATTTAAAAATTACAATCCGCAATATCATAATTGTCGTAAACTCTCTTCCTCTGAGAGCATTTACAAATACCTTCATTAGAAGTTACAATCAACAATCACATAATTCCCATAAACTCCCTCCCTCTAAGAGCATTTACAATATAAATTCATTCCTGTTATCAGGCTATGGCAGGGGTTTTATACTACCCTAACCATTCTCGGATTACTACCCGCAAATCGCATCTATGTTTATAAGACCCAGAAACTAAATAATTCCCAAAACGCACTCATCGATTTGTAATGACCATGCTCAAGAATCCATACAGGAATAAGTTCTAACTTTATAAAACAAACCACATGTAGGTACCAAAATCCATTGGCTTCAAACTCCTGGGAAAATTACTATGATATAAAACCAGAAGAAAGCAGCCCCTTTTGGAAAATAAACTATTTTAGAAGGAACCCAACGCATTGTTTGTGAGCAAAATAAAAAGGCTACAGCATGGAGGGCAGGTGCATAGAGTTTTAAGATCAACTCATAGGTATCTATCTCTCTGTATATATATATATATATATATATATATATATAGATACACTCACATGTTGATGAATTTAAATCAACTAGAACCATCCAACTCAGCGGTAACGATCCAGTATGAACTAAATCGCGGCTATAAGGAGTTCTAGATCAAAAAGTTTTATTAAAACAAGGATAAGAAGTAGATCCGTGCTATACAGACGTTGGGATAGCGATATCTCGATCTGGATATCTAAACCCAATGTAGTCGTATAGATACACTCACATGTTGATGAATTTAAATCAACTAGAACCATCCAACTCAGCGGTAACGATCCAGTATGAACTAAATCGCGGCTATAAGGAGTTCTAGATCAAAAAGGTTTATTAAAACAAGGATAAGAAGTAGATCCGTGCTATACAGACGTTGGGACAGCGATATCTCGATCTGGATATCTAAACCCAATGCAGTCGAGAGCACACATCGATTGACTTCGGATTCAAGTCGATCCTCAGAATTATGTAGAGGCAGGTTCTGGAAAACAAATCGGACTATGGGGTTCTTTAAGTGTACACACATGCTTTCATATTTTTAATTACCAGGAATTACAGCCCAAAAGAAAACCTACCAAAACTACTCTATAATGCATATGCAAAATCGTGTAACTTGAAATCTTGCCTACATATAGAGGCAAACCAAAATAAATTCCACACACAATTTTAACCGATTTCAATTACTTAAAACAAAACCAAGCAAGGGTTCATACCAGATTTCAGATCTCATCGAATCAAATGACGAATCTCTCCACTCATCCAGATCGCAAACCTGGTCCCCAATCCCAGAGATCAACTCTCATAGATCATTCCCCTGGAACGCACAGATCATTCCTCCTAAATGCAGAGTTCTTCCTCGCAGATGCATTTCCTTCCAAATGCCCCTTCCATATGCAAAAACACAGGGGTATGTAAGTAAATCACAATGGTCTTCTTGATTTGCAAAATGCAGGGATACCAACAACACTTTAAATATGCAAACGCAGTTCTCTCCTTGATGTGCAAAACGCAGGGATACCCCCAATGTTTTCAATCTGCAATGCAATCTCTCCTTGATGTGCAAAACGCAGTGATGTTTGTTTGTGTTTTTCTACATGCAAATCACAGTTCCCTCTTCCTAACCCCCAGATTTCAAGCATCCTTCTTATAAAAAATACCTCGATTGTTCTTCCAGGATTTTCTTCTTCCCAAACTACAGAGATATCTCTTTTAAAAATAGCAGGAATAAAAATAGCTGATATCAAATCCCCTATCCCTGTCGCAGAGAACAAATGTCGTAGGGAGCAACTTTTCCTCCTTTTTCATGAACTCTTGCCCCCTTTTGTGTTCGCGTCTTCCCCTTAGGAAGTAATTCCCAAAAGCAAGGATCACGCCCAGGTAATTAGGAATAATAATTTCTCCCTAACGGCTTTTCCCACTCCTTACAGAAATAATCCCATGAAATTAGTGGTGTAGCTGATTTCTAGGACCTCACCCTGGAAAAATCAATGATATTTAATAGTTACCATATTTTGATGGTGGTCCCTATTTGGCAATAAATCTATATACCATAGTTTAAGCCACTTTCAAAGGAGTAAATCCAAGATATGAGGGGTTCCTGTTGATTTTCCAAGCGATAAAGGAAAGAAAAGGGTCTCTTACATGTATACGCCAATTGGCTCCAAAAAGTAGTCATGGTTTTTGGGTAATAATTATCCATGTGACTAGTGGCAAACATGATTACAAGTTTCATTTGGTTCATTAAAACAATTTCGGCTGCATAATCCCTTTTCTCATTAATGATGTAAAACCCCTCTTAAACTTGTTGTTTTATATGTATATAACTAAGTACATATATACATATATAATCTAGCAACATCCTTGATAATGTATCACTATACTAGTAAAGTAGGAGTCATTGCTTCCTTATTTGTTTCGGAAAATTTTATTAGCATTTTTCGTTCATAAATATGTTATCAAGGATAGCCTATATATGTGCTATATGTATTTGTCCCCTAATAAAATATATATAGGGAGAGAGAGAGAATAGTTTGTATAAAGTTAATTCGTTACCAAAACCCCTCCCATTTAAGGAGAATCCTTTAGAAGTGCATCACTTTTTAATAAAATTTTTTAAGACGTCTATCATATTTTCTTAGGATAACATCTTCAGCTCCTTAAACTAGGTTCTAAGGAGAACTCTTTGGTGCATGATTTTTCTTAATACATACGAGGTGGGTTCATTCGTGAGAACCCAATAGGTGGGTTAATCTATTCAGGACTTACCTCAGCCTACGTGGACACCTAATCATTTAGGTTGTTATGAAAACATATTTAATTATTTTATCCAAATCCCAAGGTTCACTCACCGTTTTAACCTTCCCACGTAGTGGATGTAGTTACTCATTGCTTGGTTTTCGTCCATGTCTTAGTCTCCCAAGTCTATCACTAAGGGAGTTACTTTCCTAGCATACAAGGTTCTGCTGGTGGGGCCTTGCCCTTGAGCTCCTCACTAGAGAATAAGTACAATTGAAATTCTTTAAAAAATTACAAGTATATTAGGGGTGTATAAGAGGGATGTTACACACAACATCTAAACAAATTACTTAATTCAAAAAAACAAGAATTTTTAAAAACGTCATTTATTTAATAAATTAAATCAACAAAGTATATTCACATTCTACATGATCAAACCTTTTTATACATTGTCATGCAATTAGTAAGAGGAATATATTAGTATCCATCATTTGTTAAAATTAGGACTCATAAAACAGTTAATTTATTTCTTAAAAGACCTGATTTTTTTAAAAATGCTATGTATTTAATAAATGGAATACACAAATTTTTCACATGCTACACAATCTCACCTCTTTATACATTGCAAACACAGTTTCTTATAGGAATATCTTGGCACCCCTCTTTTTTAAAAATGACATTTTCTAAAATGTTATTTATTTAATAAATGGAATCAAGAAAGTATCCGCATTCTACATAATGGAAATTTTTTATACATTACGCATGCAATTGGTAAGTGTTAGAGTATAGTGTCCCTTCTTTTTAAAAATAATGTATTCTAACAAATTTCTTTATTTATTGAAAAATAAGACTTTCTAAAAAATAACATTTCTTTATTTATTCAAATTAACAAAATATGCACCTTATACATGATCACACAATTTTATAGGCTGTCCATGCAACTCACAAGAGGAATAGCTTTGTACCCCTCATTTTTAGAAATCGTGTTCTCTAAAAAAATTATTTTCTTCTTAAAAACAAGAATTTTTAAAAAGGCACTGTTTGTTTAATAATTTGAATCAACAAAGTATGCACATTCTTCATAATCAAATAGGTTTATACATTTCTTACACAATTTGTATAAGGAAGAGCTTATTACCCCTTGTTTCTAAAAATATTGACTTAAGAATTTTTTCTTTCTTCTTACAAAACATGACTTAAAAAATGCGTTTGTTTAATCAATCAAATATAAAAAGTGCGCACATTTTACGTAATTCCACATTTTATGCATTATGTATGTTATTGTTAAAAGGAACAACTTAGTACCCATCATTTTGAAAAATCACAACTTCTTTATTACTTTAAAAAATGACTTTTTAAGAAATGAATTTTGTTTAGTAAATCGAATAAACAAAGCTATAAGATTCTACATCATTGTATATTTTTATATGTTGCACACACAATTGGTAAGAGGAATATATTAGCACCCTTTGTTTTAAAAAATGTCAACTTCTATATTTTTTAAACACGACTTTTTAAAAAATGACACTTGTTTAACAATTTGAATAAAAAAAATATACACATTCACTATGTACGCACCTTTTTATACATTTTGCACAGAATTGGTGTTAGGAATATCTAAGTACCCTTTCTTTTGTAAAATCATGTTTAAAGAAAATAATTTATTTCTTAAAAACACAATTTAAACAAAATTGACATTTCTTTAATAAATCAAATAAAAACGAGTATGCACATTCTACATAATCACACCGTCCTATACATTGTGCACACAATTTATAAGAGGAAGAGTTTAGTACCCCACGTTTTTAAAAGTCATGACTTGTAAAAAAATTATATTATTTCCTTAAAAACAAGAGCTTCTAAAAAACACCATTTGTTTAATAAATCAAATAAACAAGCTGTGTGCATTCTACATTATCACACCCTTTTATAGGTTGTGTACACAATTGGTAAGTTAAATAACTTACTACCACTCGAGGACTTCAAAATAAATTACTTTATTTGTTAAAAACAAGAGATTTAAAAAAATGCCAGTTCTTTAATCTATTAAATAAACAAAGTAGGCACACTATACATAATCATACATTTTCATACATTGGATATAAAGTTTGTAAGAGGAAGAGATTAGCACCCGTCATTTTCAAAAATCACAACTTTTAAAAAAATTAGTTTATTTCTTAAGAACAAGGACATTTTGAAGAACTCATTTCATTAATAATTGGAATAAACAAAGTATGGACTTTCTACTTAATCATAGATTTTTTTAGTTTGTGGATAAAATTCATAAGAGAAATACATTGGTACCCCTCATTTTTAAAATTTACGACTTCTAAAAAATTATTTTATCTCTTAAAAGAGACGACTTTCAAAAACACCATTTATTTAATAAATCAAATCCACATAGTATAAAAATTCTACATGACCACATGTTTTTATACATTGTTCATGCAATTGGTAAGATAAATAACTTTGTAACCCTTGTTTTTAAAAACCATGTCCTCTAAAAAAATTATTTCTTGAAAAAAAAGACATTTAAAAAACATCATTTACTTAATAAATAGAATCAACCAAGACTGCAAATTCTTAAGAGATTGTTAAGTGAAAGAGCTTGGTGCCCCTTGTTTTAAAAAAATGCGATTTTTGAAAAAAGTCACTATATTTCTTAGAAACAATACTTTGAAAAAAAAATGTCATTTGTTTAATAAATCGAATAAACAAATTTTGGACATTCTACATGATCGCACACTTTTATAGAATCCATATGTGATTGGAAAGAGAAAAAAACATATTACCCTTTTTTTTAAATCATGACTTCAGAAGAAAAAAAAAAAAAAAATTATTTAAAAACATGAATTTTTGAACAATGCATTTGTTTATAAATATGGACCAACAAATTAAGAAAATTCTACATGACACATTTCTATACATTGCACTCACAATTGGTGTAAGTAACATATTAATACCCCTTTTTTAAAAATCACATTTTCTATGGAAAATTATGTTATTTCTGAAAAACATGATGTTTTATCAAACTACATTTGTTTATTAAATCAACGTAACAAAGTATGCACATTTCTATATAGTAAAACCTTTAAATACATTTTGCACACAATTTTAAACATGAACAGCTTAGTACCACTTATTTTAAAAATCATGACTTCTATAAACATTACTTTTTTTCTTAAAAAACATGATTAAAAAAAAAACATTTCTTTAATAAATGAAATAAACAAAGTATGCACATTCTGCCTAATAGCACCTTTCAATACATTGTGCACATAGATGGTAAAGGGAAGATATTAGTACACCTTCTTTTTAAAAATCATGACTTTGAAAAACATTTCTTAACCTCTTTAAAAATGATATTTTAAAAAACATCATTTGTTTAATAAATCAAATAAGCAAGGTATGTACATTCTACATTATCACGCCATTTATAGGTTGTGCACTCAATTTTTGGGAGGAATAAATTACTATCACTCATTTTCTTTAAAATCACGATTTCTAAAACAATTACTTTATTTGTCCTTACTTTCATCCCCAAACTACCAAGGTATGACTGATCATTGCTTTATCTTATTAATGCTTATGATTGTGATAATTAATGCTTATGATTTATGAAGGCAGTTTGAGATAAGTGGACTGCAGGTGGATGAGGGCTGAACAAATATCAAAGAAAGGGATATTCGGTGCTTAAAAGGACCCTCAGCCCCCGATCATCAATGAAGGCACGTGGTTTTAATATAATATCCTAGACCGAGCTGTGACAGTGCAGCTGTAACAGAACGCACTACATTGCTGCTAGAATATAATCGTGATCTGGAGAGATCGCTACTCCTGGGCAAGTCAACAGCCTTCCCACATTTTCCATGTCATTATCATACCATGTTTTGTAACAGCCAGTATATTTAGGGCGCCTGAAGATCAGAGATCTTCATGGCTTCCCTTTAATAGGATCGAAGGCTATGATTTGCATGTATGAATAGGAAAAGCTGTTTCGACCCAGGGAGTTGGCATATAGATAATTCATTTATTGTATTAACAGCGGAAACAACCTATAATCATTCTTTCTTTTAATACAAGGAGTTACCTCTGATTTAAGGGAGCTGTACGTTGTTCATCCAGCGTCTCTGTGTGAAGGTTGGGCCCGCCTTCCGCAGAGATTGCTGAGTTAAAGTAGGATTTCTGAATTCATGGTTGTGTAATGCTTTGTTGATCATATTTCCTTTGTACGCAGCAGTAGTAGTGTGGATTTACAGTATAATTGGGATCCCATTTTCTTAAAGATTTGTAATTGGCACAGAGTGACAGTTGATTGAATAGATAACTTCCTTTATGCAAATTGAGTGGTAGTTGTACGCAGCTCAGTTCATCCTGTAGTTTCAGTTGTTATCCTACGGATCCTTGCAATTTATCTTTCCTGTTATGATTGTTGATTTTCATTCCTGCAAGTCAATTCCTTCGAATAGCTGAACTTAATCCTTTGAAATTGAATTTCTAGATTAATATTTAATTTATGTTTATGAATTTCAAGAGTAATTAGATTGAATGGGTAGTTTAATTGTTCTGAGTTGTGAATAGGATTTCCTTTTTATCTGCAATTGCTGTTCGCATCTTAGATCATTTTTTCTGAATTACAGGTAATTGAATTTGTAGTATTTAGAAGATGAATAGGATTGCACAGATTCTTGGGATGAACATAGTTGTTAGAGGATAAGAGTGTTCAATTACATTGATTTGGTGTTTAACGCATATACTGTGCATTTATCCTTTAAAATAAAAGACTTTCTCGGGTTGACAATAAATCTCGTATGCTCTGTGTGTGTTGATAATAATCTATCTGGATATAGGGTGCTTGACACTTCCACACGTGTGGGCTCATCTATGGGTGGATTTCAGTGTTTAGGGTTGGAGTGGGGCCACCTTGCCTGGGTGGAGGCCTCCCCTCACTCTCAATTCTCCTATTTAGGTTTGTACCTTTGTTGGTGGCCAGGCCGGTTAGGGTTTGAGGTTTGGTTTTAGGGTTTTAGCACTCTCTCATTGTATAAATAGAGGCTCTTTCAGCTCTATTGAGGGTGGATGATTGATGTAAAGAACCTCTAGTAAAATATTGTAATGCTTGTTTCTCTTATGCAACCTATTTTGTAATAAATAAAGGCTTTGGAGGCTCATGCTGTGTGGATCCTTGGTGCATATGTTCCTACTAATGAGGTGACATTGTTCTAGTTTCTTTACTTTTGATAATGTGATGGTATTGATACATGCTTTAGAGGGATTCTATAAACACGTAGGAATAGGTATTTGTAGCTTCAAGTTACCTATTTATTTCATTTACTTTCAAAAGCCTCAAAGAGCATTGTTTTATTGAGTTGTATTTCATGCTTTTGATATTTGATTAGTAAATAATACATGTTTTAACCCCCATGTTCCCAAGTGTATAAGATTGTTTTGCGGATCACTTCATTGTACCAAGTAAGAGGCTGAGCTGAGTTGCATCTACTCTTCTTGGAGCAAAGCATATGTACCTAGCAGCTGCATGCCATTGGGATCCAAAGTGATTTCAGGGATTCAAAATCGAGGTGGTTCATCTTCTCCATTCACCCTAAAGTCAAATTTTCTCATTATTTTACTTTATTTTTCAAGTAGTATCTTGATCTATAAAGTAAATCTTTTGCATCTACTTGCTTCCATTTCTATATCTAGGAAGTGTTCTTTCTATTAGATCTAGTTGGTATTTGAAGCAGCACAAGTTCCATATATTTTGCTCAAATGCTAGGTGTATTTTTGTAGTATATTCTATTGTTTAACCCATTATTTTGCAGGTAAATAGCTATCTAGTTTTTTCTCTCTCCATGACAGGTTAAGCGGGAAAATTTGGGAAAAACTTAAAGAATTAAGCTGCAAAAAACCTCCCATTGTCCCTCTTCTTAATCCCTTTTCTACCGGTCGCTTTACTTTGTTTCTTTTACCTTTTCTTCATCGCTTCCCTCTTAGTACCTTTTTTACCATCCTTTTTTCTCCTTTTGGACAGCCCTAGTTTGCCCTAGCTTTCTTTCCCTTTTTGCCTCTTTTTTGCCCTAATTTTTGGACCCTCTCGAACCTTGTTTTTGGCCTTTTTGGCCACTTTTTGTTCACTATCCCATTTTACATTTTTATGAAATCCACTGATTTCCTCTTTCGCTGCCCCGTTTTCCTGAATTTTGTTCATCCCTTAGCTTTTTAGTTGGATGCCCTATTCTCCCCTTTCTTTGGTTTTGTTTCTTGGTTAGATTGTTTGCCTCCCTTTTCTCATCTTCTATTGTTTCAGCCCTCTTTCCTTTTGTCCTTTTTACTCTCTTCAAACTTCTTCCCTTTATCCTTTTCAAAGTTTAATAAAAGATCTCAAAATTAAAAATACGAGGCACTCTCCTTTTTACAGGTGACAATATTTGTAGAGTTATTTTACGTTTATTTGAAAAGTCCTTTCAAGGATGAGGTTCCTTAAGGCACATTGTATAAATTTTAATAAAAGATTTTTGCTTGAGTGGGGTTTTTAAGTCCCCACTCTCTTCCTCCCCCATTTGGGGAGGCTTGTGTTGTGTGTATGCTTTGATTAGTGCTAATTTACATCATTCATTACATCTCATGCTTAAATCTTAAATTGTTAATTCATCATTACTATGTTGATTATTCAATTTAATTGTTTATCTTTTTAAGCTTAATCAACTACTTAAATCTCTTGAATCTCACCATAAGGTGGATCAAGACTGCTCTCTATCAGAGAGTTTAAGAAACTAATATCATCTTGTGCTTGTTTAATCAATTAATAATCCATAAGTAAGACTCTTGAACTTGCAAGAACACAAGTCAAGAGCACTCTCTATCGGATAGCATTTTAGATTTGCATAATCCTTGCATTAGCGTCATATAGACTAGCGAAGTCTCTTGAATCACGGTCATAAGACGAGGTCAAGAGTGCTCTCTGTCGGAGAGTTTTAATTAATTAACTTAATAAAATTCGTAACTCACACTGCTTTGAATTAATTAACACCCTTTCCTCCTTTTCGGCGTATGCTCTAACCGATCCTAGATCGAAATACCTAGAAATGGCATTGGATCTCTAAACCCCATAAGAGGAACTTAACTAAAAATTTTCCCATAACCAACACACCGGCGTTGTTTGATAAATACTGAGGCATGTGGGCAAATTCCAAGTGTGGGTGTCGGGCTACCCAATCTGTCCAATGGTAGTTAAGTTATTGAACACTTACCTTTAAAACCAGATAGGTCTATCATGTCTTCAAACAGAGCCACTGAAGGTATTACCGGTTAGGACATCCAGCTACCATTAGTGAAGATCACAAGTAAAAACTCTTAAAACTTACCAAGAGCAATTGCAAAACCTCACATTCACTGGCATCTTTTGGGATTCATGTTATATTTACATTCGAAGCATCTTTGATAAGTTGACTCCATAGGAACTGGTCCTATCTTTTATGTATTGTTGATAATCTGGGCCATTTTTCGATTGAATGTTTTATTATAAATCATATATATGAATGCGTTATCTATTTCATGAACTTCCCAAATATTTGTCTATCTTTCAATTTCGGTGATAGCAACGTGGATTGCTTTGCCTTGTGTTCAATTCATCACATTAATCATTTTAAATCACATTAACTCCTAAACAACACCCATCTGCATCCGAAACATCTAAAAATTAACTTAAACATTGATCCGTAGAAAACTCTTTGTTAGGGACTACCCCCCTTGGCTTCATTAGGAGTTAACGTAAATGGAGGAGCTAGGAGTAGGTGATAGTACCTAGCTCTGTGATTGCCCTAAGGTCACACCTCTCCCACTTTCTCAAGTGAGGAGATAGCTTTTAGAAGATTTCTACTACTGGTGTGCAATCGACGGACAACATCTTTTGGCACCATTTTCAGGGACAAATCTTTTTGTTCCTGGATGACCTTTGTTTCTTTTAGTTTTTTACCTTGTTTTTTCCCCTTTTTTGGTATATTTTTAGCCCAATCACTCTCTGAAATTAGACTCAAGACCACCTGGCGACTCCACTGTCAGTTAACAACTCAAGTTATTCTACTAGAAGAAACTCTATAGGTTTGGTTGATTTCATCCCTGACCCCAAAAAGGTCTTAAGGAGGAGATTAAACAAACTATCTTCTCACAGGATCCTTGCAGAACTTGGATCTGAGTCTATTTCAGACATCCATCTTTTATTTCTAGAAAACTTAGAAAATTTGCAAAATAATAACTGTTTCCTTAATCCAATGGGTGAGTTTTTTACGCAACTTAACCTTGCTCATATAGCCGGTCATCCTCATGATATCCCTGACAAGGCTATCGAGAAGCTTACGACATGTAATAGCACTGATGCCTCCCTCTTTGTTGAGCAGCATATCAAGAATTTCACCAGACACTGCAGTGCCCATGTCAGGGGCGCTAATAGGCATGAATATGTTTACATGACCTTGTTTTCCTTGTCTTTAGATGGAAAGGCTTGCAATTGGTACAATAATTTGCTGCACAATTCTTTCGCCACCTTAGCAGACTTTAAGGCTGCTTTCCTTGGAAACTTTGGTAGCAGAAAGGAGCCTAGAAATCTAGTAGCAACTCTGACCAGCATAAATAACTATGAAACTAAAACAATGGGTGAATTCAACAATAGGTTCACTGAATTAGCAAATTCCATCCCTGTCACCTATTCTCCCCCTGCAGCTTCTCTTCTGGACTATTGTATAGAAGCATTAAGTGGAAAAATCCAGTACCAGATTAGAGATAAGGAGTCGGCTACTTTACTTATAGATCAAGGTTTGGCGATTAAAGTTGATAAGAATATGCAGTCTTCATGAGAGTCAAACATCCAGGGTTACTCTAGATCATCAAATCCTCTAAAAACTATTGAACCTAAAGGAAAAGAGTCATCAAACGAAGCATATGAGAAGAAGCTCATGGACCTGATAGAAAAAATGCAAGACATGGAAAGGAAGTACTTAGCACAGATTAAAGAGGTTCAGAATCAGGTCATCACTATTGAAAGAACTCAACCTCCACCACCCCCTAGAACCTTCCCTGCAAAACCAACATGGCAAAGAAGAAATCCCAGCCATGAACAGAGGTCTCCTCATCAGCTAGAGGCCACTAATGTGGTTGAACCCTACATGCCATTTTGTAGGGGATGTGAAGACCTTGATGAAGAATCTTTCTGCTATTATGCATGCTATATTCAGGAGCATGGTTTTCTATAGGGTTGTGGTCCTAAAGCATCATCAAGTGAGCCCGAGTACATAAACTATGTAGATGACATGCATGATATTTCTGAAGAAAGTTGGAGAGAGGCAAAACAATATTCAAGAGATCCTGAGTACATTAACACAGTTGGACAACTCCATCTGTCACCATAGAAACTTTGGGTCAGGTCGAAGATTATAATCAACAATTGGATAACCTTACTAAAAACTCTAGCACTAATCCTACTAATGAGCATAATGATGATAGTTTGGAAGGTTTACTACCTTGTGACCTTTTTTCTGAAGAAGATGACTATGATCATGAGGAGGGA
>LPNX011224751.1:0-12411 GCA_001517045.1 Pseudotsuga menziesii
ATCTGACAGATGTTTTGCAGTCTTATCTAGAAAGGTCATATCCCATCAAATTGTGTCAGAATCCTTTCCTTGAAATCTGGTGTTTAATAACAAGGATTATATGTTGTCATTTCAAATCCATCCCCTTTCTTTGGATTTTGAGCATTGCAAATATTAGTGCTCATGATGATTGTCTTAGCTCTTGCATATGTGTCCATTGTTGATACAAGAATGGATCTATGTTCTTTCATCACCTTTTGTTAGCAAAGGGCAAGATACGTTAACCTACATATGGGCTTATCTTTCCATATCTGTATACACTTACCTTTGTGTCTGTTTCTGAAATGTGTGGCACACACAGCCCAGAGCAAGAAGAACATAGCCCCCGATATTTATATCCAAGGAAAGGGGAGAATCTCTCTACTCTAGCAGGTCCTTCATTGCCAAACATAAAGTTAAGGCCAGCAGCATGCATTGAGGGAAAATTAAGGTGATAATTCTTGAGCCCTGCCTCCTTTCTCCTTCCCACACATACTGCTCACATATTTAATATGTATTGGTGTTTATATTTATACGATCTGACATTCTTTAGGGTGATTTTATTCTTGTATTAAAGAAGCCACAAATTATCATCCATTCATCATCACGTGCTGAGCTCTATACATTTTTTGAATTCAAGCTCAAATATGAGACCTTCATGTTTAGTGACTATAGTTTTTATCAAGTTTTATTGGATGATTACAGTCCATCCCGAAGTGAGCTAGATATTGCAAATAGTTTCTAGCGATGTAGCCGCAGGAAAACCATTGCTGAACAACGGACAGCTAGTTCCAGGTCAGATTCTAGAAAATCTGTAGTTTTCTTTTGCATTGATATCTGTAAATTTGTACAAATCTGTAGTTTTCTTTTGCATTCATATCTATAAATTTGTAGTTGAACTTGCGACAGTTACCTAGATTTAGAACTTTAGGATGTTCGGTTGTGGACTGGATTACTCTTGTAACCCATATTGTTTTTGCACTGTGGAAACTTCTGGTTTGGCTTCAACATTACTAGGTTAATTATGCATATAGTATAATTTTCAGTAATCAAACATGAACTGTTCAGTTTTTTGCCATTGGAAACTGGTAAGACCAGTCTTATTCTACATTATAATAGAATTTATCTAGCTATTGACTTACATTTTTGTTTGGAGAAATACTTCTTAAAGTCTCTTTGGTCATTGTTTCTATTGACAATGACTTGTCTTCTGAAAATGTCATTATTTATAGAAGCTGAACTTCCTACATCGTGTTGGATATCGGGTTATATGTAGTGTTTCCCCTTGCATTTAGACAACTCAACAGTAATTCTCCAATATTAGATGCCCAAATTTTGGCATCTACGATATCGGGCTTGATAACTTTTAAAAAAACATGGGTATTTCATCTAACCAATTTCCCTTCATCTGCTTTAGAAATTGATTTTCAAATAATGAAGATAAATCATACACAATGGATTCAATAAATGATGAGAATATGGACTACTTTTTTATAAGACTATGAAAGCAGAAGGCACAACAACAATTCATGTGATCCATATTAGAGTTTAAGTACTCTAAAACTGTTAAATCATGAATTGCTTTGGCATATTCTGTAGATGTTAAGTTTCTCATGTAAAATTATTTACTAAAGATGCATACCTATAGAGAAGATGTTGTTGATGTCTTAGAACTAAATGGAAAAGTGGATGGACAACATCTTAAAATTTCATGATTTTGGAGAAATGAATCTCTTGAGGCCCTGACATTGGATATTCTAAGCTTAGATGTAATATAATGCAGCAATAAAGTAACCCTCTTGAATTGCATTCAAAAGATTCATCTCATCTTAGTATCGGTGTAAATTTATGCACACTGGATACAAGGGTCAATGAAGCCTCAATTTTTGTGCCTTGTATTAATCATTACTGATTTCAAAAAATTCATTTGTTTGTATTGTCTTGTTTCCTTTAGTAACACATATTCTTGTATCCCTTTGATTCCATCCATTCCAACTTACCAGTGCTCCTTCCATTTCTCTTGCAGGATACATGACAAATTCTAATATTTCATCTCTACATGATTTAGGGTCTTCTTGGCCAGTGTATCTTGCACCAAATCCAAATACAAGTGAACTTAGTTTCCTGATATCGGGTTATATGTAGTGTTTCCCCTTGCATTTAGAAAACATGTGTCTTATTGACAGGTGATTTTTATTTTAAAAACGCCTACAGACGTCGCTTAACCGACGCTTCTGTAGGAATTTTTTTTTTAAAACATTACAAAATGTCGCTTAACCGACACCCAATTTTTATACTCGTCACTTAACCGATGGTGTAAAACGTCGCTTAACCGACGCATTGTCGTTATTGCCGTCGGTTCACCGATGGTTCTATAGGCAATTTAAAAAAAAAAAACATTACAACACGTCTCTTAACCAACGCCCAATTTCTATACTTGTCGCTTAACCGACGGTGTAAAACGTCGCTTAACCGACGCATCGTCGTTATCACCGTCGGTTCATCGACGGTTCTATAGGCAATTTTTTTTATAAAAAAATTACAACATGTCTCTTAACCGACACCCAATTTTTATACTTGTCTCTTAACCTACGGTTTATAATGTCGGTTAAGCGACGCCTGCGTTTTATCTCCGTCGCTTCACCGACGGTTATCTATGTCGCTTAACCGATTCCTTATATTTAAGTGATGGTAAGTAAGGTGTCTCTTAAGCGACGGTTTATACTAATGTCGGATAACCGACGACAAGTTTCCGATGCTTAAAAAAAATCATAGTGTCGTACATGCGACAGGGAAGTGTCGAAAATCCAACAATACGGCCGTCGAATTTTTGGGCAAAATGTAGTAGTGAATTGTAGAAGTTAGGACAGTAGATTTGGAAAGGTAGTAAGGTCATGGCAATAGACAAAGACGGTATTGTAGGGGGAATGACGATGTTATGGAACCCAAGTACTGTCGACCTCTTTGACTGGCGGGCCAACCATTTTGCACTATTGGCATAATTTAAGTCTTTAGGAATGGGGATCACAGGGACACTGGTTAATATATATGGGCCTAATGGTTTCCCTCAAAAGCAGACCTTCCTACATGTTCTACACTGGCTGAGTGCATCGGCCCAGGAAGGGAATTGGATCATAGGAGGGGATTTCAACTTGATAACCTCACTCTCAGAAAAGAAGGGAGGCAAGAGGGTATTGTAAAAATACCAAGAAGAATTAAGGGGAATGCTTTCCCACAACCCCCTAGCAGATCTGGAAACATGAGAAGGGTGGTTTACATGGAATAATAGGAGGGACGGGGAGAACGTCGTTGCTTCTAGGATTGATAGATTCCTGGTGTTAGAGAACATTGTACGAGGGTCTAGGTAAATAACGACAAGTGTTCTCCAACCGGCAGGCTCTAATCATTGGCCAATCAGTATTAACTGGGATTGGTCGAATGCCCTCATGAGCAAACCCTTTCACTTTGAATAGTTTTGTCTAGAACATAAGGACTTTAGGGGGATGGTGGAACAATGGTGACAGGAGCTGGATACTCCTGGTGGGACAAGGATGTACAAATTCCAGTAGAAACTCAAGGCCCTAAAAGAAAAGATACACATGTGGAACAAAGAGGACTTTGTTAACATCTTTGAGGAAAAAAAATACTTATCAAGGACATTGATCTCATCCACCAGAAATTAATGGATAGTGGATGGGACATTGAGATAAAAGAGAAGGAGAAGAATTTTCTCAGCCAACTGGGTGCAAAAGAAAGGAAGGAAGAGATACACTGGAGGCAGAAATATAGGGTCAAATGGCTTCAGGAAGGGGAGAAAAACTCCAAAATTCTTCCACAACTCTGTGGTCCATAATAGACTAGGCTTGAAGATCCATAGAATCAAAAGAGAATATGGGTCCTAGGTGGATACTAGGGGAGAGATTGAGGAAGAGCTTACCAACTACTTCGAAGGGATAATGACTTAGTACGACAATGACATGGAATAAGACATTTCCTAGATCACCGTGCTCATCCCTAGGACAGTAACAAGGGAGTACAATGATATTCTCAATAAACCTATCTCCATGCAGGAGGTAGATGAAGCGGTAAGCTAGATGGCCCAAGGGGAATCCCTCTGTTTGGATGGCTTCACAACTAACTTCTTCCACTTTTTTTGGGATATGATCAAGGATGAGGTTTTGGAAATTGTGGAAGAATCAAGATGCAAGCAAGGGGTGCTCAAAGCATTCAATGAAACCTTTCTTTCCTTGATTCTGAAAGGGGAATATGTGTATTCTATAGGAAAGTTCAGACCAATATCCCTATGCAACGTGATCTATAAAATTATCTCTAAGGTGATTAAGAATCGATTAAAGCCCCTCCTCCCGGTTTTGATCAGTTTGGAGTACTATGGATTTGTCGAGGGAAGACATATTCTAGATGGTATCATTGTTGTCCATGAGAAAATTTACTCTCTAAAACAAACAAAAATGCCTGGAATTCTCATTAAGCTTGACCTTGCCAAGGCCTATGATAAGCTCAACTGGAAATATATGGAGAAGATGCTAAGAGTGTATGGCTTCAACGTGGACTGGGTGGAATGGGTGATGGATTTGGTTACTACACCCTTCTTCTCCATCTTGCTGAATGGATCCCCGACCAAGCTCTTCAAGCCATCTCGTGGGATTCAGAAGGGGGGCCTGTTATCACCTTTTCTATTTATCCTAATGGCGAAGGGCTTGAGTAAACTCATCCAAATGTAGGCTGGAGGAGGAGAAATCAGGGGTCTTTCCCTTCATGAATTTATGCAGAAACAAACTCACCAGCAATTCATGGATGACATGATGCTTATAAGGCATCCTTCAGTCCAAGAAGCTCGAGCTTTCAAAAAGAGTTTAATGTTCTTTACAAAAGAATCTAGGCTGGTAGTCAATGCCAAGAAATCTTAGGTATTCTTCTTAAACACTTCACCCATTATCCAAAGGAATATGGTTCGAATTCTGGGTTTTACTAGGGGCTCCTTCCCCTACAAGTATATTGGAGTTCCATTGGGACTGGGAGCCATCAATGGTGTGTCATGGCAGGATCTGTTGGATAGGATCAGGGGTAGGCTCTCAGGCCCTTAATCTACCTTCTAGGGTGGTTCTGGTAAAATTGGTCCTCCAAGCTATGTTGATCTATCATTTTTTTGTTTTGTCTGCCCCAAAGAATGTCATAAAAGAGATAAGGAGTATTCAACAAAATTTTCTATGGGTATTCCAAGAAGCTAAAGCCAAATTCTCTCTGGCAAGCTGGGACAAAATTTTCTCTCCTAAGGAAAGAGGGGGGTTGGGTCTGCGCGACCCTAAAGTTATGGGAGAAATTCAAGGGGGAACAATCTAGTGGAGGTGGTACAACTATTCACAGGAACCATGGGCTAAGATTTGACATGTAAAATATGCCAAGGACCGCCCCAAGACCCACTTGATTCAATTTAATGAGGAACCACCAAGATCACACATTTGGACGAAGGCTCTGACGAGACACAAGGTAGTACAGGAGCATAGCTTCTTGGAATTCAAGGCAGGGGATGATGCCAAATTTTGGGATGACTTATGGAACCAACTCCCTAAAATAGGGATCAACCCTCGCTGGCAGCACATACGAGCTAAAGGGATCAAGGAGGGAAAGATCAAAGTGTGTAATTACTGGGAGGAAGGAACTCAGTGGGATCATCGACAATGGCGGATTCATGATAAGGATGATGACTAGATTTCAGAGGACAACCTTAGCTCGTTCACGAAGGAACTCCATGAAAGGTGCATTCTGCACAAAGATGGGGAGGATGCTTTGCGATAGGGATACACACAAAAAGGATCATTTAATGTAAAATAATCCTACGATATCTGAATCGGGGGCCATGAAGGGGAGGACAAAATATGGAAGAAAATAGGGAGACCAACCCCTGGACAATTATTGCTACCTTCTGTTGGATGATTTTCTGATCAAGAATATTAATAGGGGAAAACCTGTGTCGCAGAGGAATCCATGATCCCTCATGATGCTTCATTTGCTTAGCACATGAGGAGAGCATGAGACATATACTCTATTCATTCCCCTTTATTGCAACGCAATGGGATAGGGGTGACCAGGACTTTAGAAGGAGTTATTGATGTCGAGGTGATCTAGGCCAAACTTTGAGGGACTGGAACCCCAAATCCTTCAAAAATCAAATCTTGTGGGTCATGTGGCAAGCATTCCTAGGAATTGTCATGTGGGAGGTGTGGAAGGAGAGAAATGGTTGAATATTTAGGGGCAAGCAACGAACGCATGAAGAGGTTTGGGGGACTCTTGCTACGAACATCTTGGAAACCATTCATAGCATGCAACGAAGTGAGGAAGATAAAGATTTTTAAAGACTGTAAAATATCATTGCAGACTATTGGGGGCTAGACAAAGGAACTCTCGATGGTCTACAACAAAAAGTTAAAAGTTGTAGAGTTTCTAGTCCTAATTCCTAAGAGCCTCCTCCTCGCCTAGTTTTCAAACTCAACTTTGATGGAATGGCAAAGGGTAATCCAGGAACGACTGACTATGGTGGAGTTTGCAGAAACTTGAATGTGGATATTATTCAATTTTGTTATGGCTCCATGGGGATTGACACCAACAAATCTGTGAAACTCGAAGGTATGCTCCAAGGTCTGAGAATCATTCTTAGGGAGGTATGGCTACAAGAAATAGTCAAAGGGGACTTGAACATCCTATTCTATATGGAAAAGTAGCTCACCAACATGAAGAAAACCGAGAAGGTCTTGTCCAGTTGGCACTTAGCCAACAGGATGGAAATCCTATGCAGCTTGGCGATGACACACCCTGCGGTCTCCTTCCACCACATAAAATGGGATGCAAATTGGGTAGCGGACATGCTGGAAAACATTAATGCAAAGGGGATTGGGGTCCACAAGTTGGGACAACTGGAGGATTTCAGAGTGGAGTAGTGGGTTCCACACTGCAGATAGTTGGTTGCACAAGATGTCGGTACAATCAGACAGATGGCGGGTGATATGATTGGTCATCATGGAAAAGATAGGAGGTGGAGGAATCCCTTCATGGATCCAGTCCACTCACATGTGGGATCATGCAAATGACATCCATATTAATTCAAAGCAGTCACCTCACTCTTAAACTAGGGTACAGATCCTGGATTGAAAGCAGAAGAAGGAAAGATTTTCTGCAGAATAGGGATTTGGGATTAATGATGGGAATGATGACTAAGTGTAGGTTGGGTATGGCGGTGATCGTTAGATATGGGAGATCATTGGCTCATACAGAACCGTTAAGAAAACCGTGTCTCTCCTCCTTATTCATACCTATGAGGCGGCGTGGCATTTCATCTGCTACCTATGGAATGAGTCTGTCGGCCTTATAGTGATTAGGAGTAGTGAGCCCTATTGGGATTTTTAGAGCAAATTAGTGAGGAAGTGGGAGGCAAAGTGCAAGATGGCCCCTCTGCATGGAAGTCATGGAAAGACAAACATGGGAAGAGCCTCGACTTTGAGCCACAGAAAATGGAAGGGGGCGGCCAAGAGGGGAAAGGGAATTGCTACTCGACCCAACTCTAGGCCCAAGTGGCTACTGAGTTCTTTAAATACTGCATTCTGTTGATCTCCTACAAACCTATGGAGAGGGTAGAAACGGAACTATGGGAACAAGTGAAAGCCATGCCAATTGAGGAAGTTTGCCAGAAGTCAAGGACTGGGTCGTGGACCCTGGATCTACTGCTGGTCGGGCATCGACCTATGATCATATTATTATGCTATACTGGGTAATATGAACCTGGTAGTGCATGTCTCTCTTAACCTCAAGGCTAGAAAGGAAGAGGTGGCAGCCAAAAAGGAAAGGGATGATGAGCTTGCAAGGGCCTACAAAGACCATAATGAAGACTGTTGATGGATGCACCAAAAGGTTGATCAAATCACTTCCTAGTTGGGAATTTCCCTTGATCATTAGGGGATGGAGCAACATATTGAAGGAGGACCCAGCCGGAAGGCCAAATGCTTGGGAGTGGAGAGCACAGGAGGTTCGTTCCCTTAGCATGCAGTGGACCCAGTGCAGAACTCTGGTTTTCCATGTTATGACCCTCTTCCTTAATTCTGAGGCTCTGTCTATGTTGTCGTTTTTGCTCGAATAGTATCCACTCAATGTCAATAGTTGGGGATAGGGTCAAAGGTTGTATGTCTTTTAGATGTGGTTTTAATGCTGGGATCGAGCTCTGTTTTTCTGGGATCTCCCTTTTTGGCGAAAAAGAAGGTTTTTGTGGGGGTTAATGATTGTAAAGTTGTTTATGGCTAGGGGTTGGGATCTGATATGTCAAGTCATGTGTGTTGGTCGATTCTGTAATCTCTAATTTCATAGTAATACAATCATCTTTATTTACAAAGAAAACTAATGAATTAATTATACATTATAATCGATGCAAAGGACAACATATTGTGCTAGTTATGAATTAATTAATTAGTAGTATTTATATTCAATTATCAATTATCAATTATTTTTATTGATGTTATTAATGATAAGTTTTATTAATCATATAATTAAAGTCATTAATGTAATAACATTTCATTTAGTGTGACACAAGGATGAAGACTTTAATATTTTGTTACATTGCAACAATGACATGGTGAACATATATGGCTATGTCACATTGCCACAATAACTTGGTTCATATTATGTCAAATTGCTATAGTCCTAAATGATTAAGTCACAATCCCGTCTCAAGGAACACATCGTTGATACCAATCATAATTGAGTTAACAAATATGCAATCGTTGAACACTCTTTCAAGTCTAAACATCACATTTGTTTCTATCAAACTAAAATCCTTGCCTCCACTTTTCATTATTCATCAAGACTCATTAGAGAAGCCACTGAAATTGAAAAACATCATAACAACTTTAATGGAGAAGATGACTATGAACTAAGTCAGCCTTGGAGACCTTTGATCCATCAACTTACTCACCATTGATACCTTACTCATTTACTCACTACTCTTTCTTTCTTACTTTTTTACCCTAGGTTTTTATTATTTTTATTTTATTTTATTTATTCTTATTTTAATTAATTAATTTATATATTAAGAATGCTTAACTTTCTATCTTTTATCAATTACACCCCCTTTCTAGGATTTTAAGATTTATTTCAAACCCTTAATTCCCTCCTTTTACTCCACTTTCAATATTCCTTTTATATTTAATTATCGTATATATTTTTATTTTATTTTTTCTTTTAGTTCTAACTATATTTTAAACTAAAACAATTACTTATTAATATCGAAGTAACTCCACTTTTTTAACCATTTGAATATTTTCAACTACTATATTTAAATTTCCATCATTTTTATTTCTTTTAATCCTTTTAACCTTTGGCTTTTCTCCACCTAAGTTTAAATAATAAATAAATAAAGTCTTCTTTTTAATAAAACAATTTATTTATTTTATTATATTATTCAATTTTTCAACCTTAATTTTCTCAATTGTATCCCCAAACATTTTTATCTATAATTTTTATAATTAACAACTAGTTTTTTATTTTCTATATATATTCTACAACCCTCTTCTTTTCTATTGTGCCATTGCTTCGAATGATCCTGATGATGGGTGGAGGTTCTGTCTGAAATGTGTCAATCACTTCTAAATTTATACAAAATGCAAATCCATAATTTTACACACAATAACAATTGTAATGGTTGTCATATATTATGTCATCTTGTGATGTTTGCATTGGTTGAATTATATGAAATAGTGGCATCCATTATAATTGGGTGCATCAAAATTATGACATGATCCACAATGCAATGTTGAATAGTGGTTGTGTTGGACACTAGTTAAACATGTTTCACCATGGTCATTTAATTCTTACTATGGTTCACTTTGGTTGGCTATGGATTACATTCATTCATAACGGTTGTCCATTTTTTATTATGTGTGGCAATGTTTTAATCTCATTAACCATGCTTGATTATGGTTGACAATCATATACCTTGGTTAGAACATTGATTTCTGTGATTGAATTTAGGTAACCAAGGTTGACTATGGTTGACCATCTTTGGCTATGGTAGACTATGGTTAGAAATGTATGATGACTATGGTTAACCAAAGTTGTTATCCATGCTTGTCATTTTACTCGATTGCAATATTAATTATGGTTACATCACATTGAAATAGTTCGTTTCTAGTGACTTATGTCAAATCGCTACATTCTATAACATGGTTATCTCGCATCGAAACATTAAAAAAGGGTTATTTCATATTGTGACATTAATACAGATGACCATGGTTGACATTAAAACGTTGAATTTAACATGATGAATTTAATCGATGACTATAGTTGGAAATTTTTATCTAAAATGACACAAAAGAAATATGACGACATGTCATATTGGAACAATAAACTTGTTTCGTTTATGTGAGATTGCTATGTACACTCATGAATGATTATGTTAGATTGGGAACTTTCCCAAGGGTCATATTGGATTGCAATGACCATCATATGGTGCATCAGATTGCAACATTCACATTGGTTGACTTATATCAAACAGTGACATTCATCATTAGGTACACCACATTGCGATATGATTCAAGGGTTATGTGACAATGTGGAGTTCGAAAGGGGTTGTGTCAGACTCTTGATAAACATGGTTGATCAAGTTTGACTATGGTTGACTTTGGTTGGCTATGGTTTTCATTAACCATGATTTGAAATGTTAGATTATACCTGAGAATGTTATAATGTCATTAAACATGTTTGATTATGGTTGAAAATTATGTAGGAACTTCATTAAAGCATGGGTTTTCTAAAGTTGACTTTAGCTAACCATGGTTAACCATGTTGGTCATGTTTGACTATGGTTGACCATGTTTGAATATGGTAGAGTATGGTTTTAAATGTATGACAACTATGGTTAAGCACAGGCGTTGGCCATGTTAGACATTTCGCTCGATGACAATATTAATGTATGGTTACATCACATTGCAAAATTCATTTCCATTTACTTAGTTAAAATTGCTACATTCCACAATGGCTATGTCACATTCCAACATTAAAAAAGGGACATGTCACATTATGAGATTAAGAGGGATGACCATGGTTGAGAATAAAAGGTTGAGTTTAACATGATGACTTTAACATATGAGTATGGCTGGAAAATTTTATTGAATGTGACACAAAGAGTAAGATTTTACTCTTATGTTACATTGCAACAACAAGAGGTCAAATATATCACTATATTACGTTGTGATAATACCCTTGTTTATTATTTATTTGTGTGCTTTGTACATTCCAAAATTATTACGCCGAGAGGCGCTCTACAGCCCAGTATGGGAAGATCTTGTAGCGTTATGTAACATTATGGGGATATGTTGTAATGTTACATAACATTATGTAACATTGTGTCAGCTATAAATATTAGAAAAATTAAAATAAAAAAATAAATATATAAAAACCAAGATCCAAATTTATAAAACACATATTTCTGGCAAAGAAAAGAGAAAGGAAATTGAGCAGCGAGTGTGTAATCTATCTAAAATTTTAATTTTAATGCAGATCTAAATGCTCCAGCAAAGGGAGACTGGGAAATATAGAGTTGGAAATATACAATGTGAGATTTGTATAAATATGAATGTTGGCTTGTAAACTAATGCAAAGTTAACGCACGCAAAGGAACTACTTAAAGAAATTAGATCCCATGCTAAGCACACAATGCGTTGTCCAATTAATTACGATTTTGGCTGTATTATTATCTGTATTTATATATATATAGTTTGGAAATCTGGGTCAGATTGGTTATGTGGTAATGCATGATGCCTGCGATCTAAAATTCTGTATATAATAACCATTGTTGAGTTGTGATCCAAACTTTTAATCCGTGGAATGTATCAGAGCCGAGCTTTGTATGAGATCGCCTTTTTCTACGTTGATCAGAGCCGAGCCAAGCTTTGTATGAGATCGCCTTTTTCTACGTTGATCCATTGATGATATTTGCACCTGCAATTTTATCTCAACTCTGCAATTGCTTTCCTTTTTTCTTCGTTGGTAGATACAGGTCGACATAGTTTGTATAAATCTCTGTTATGGCATTATATTAATGCTTGCATAGAGGTATTATAGTAATATAGTGAGAGATATGAAATATATACTTTTCCTTTGCCAAAATTGGCGTGGATTTGTGAAGGTATTATACTTGCTACATATCTAAAAATTATGTATTTTCATTTCCCCAATGTTTGCGATAACATGTGATTTAACAATTTTCCCAAATTGTGTGCTTAGCATGGGATCTAATTTCCGTAAGTAGTTCCTTTGTGTGCGTTAGCTTTCTCTCTCTCTCTCTCTCTCTCTCTCTCTCTCTCTTTCTCTCTCTCTCTCTCTCTCTCTCTC
>LPNX011224751.1:12488-35614 GCA_001517045.1 Pseudotsuga menziesii
GTGTGTGTGTGTGTGTGTATTAATATATATATTAAAATATATATATATTAAATAAATTAAATTAAAATACAATTTTAATTTTAATTTATATTTTATTTTAAATTTAAATTAATATTTATATTAATATGATGATGTAAATTGTCATAAGAAAGAAACCTCATTTATATTTCAATATATGTAAACCCCGTTATATATTGAAATATAGATTCAAATTAAATTCTTTAATTTAAATATGTCGAGGTGCAAGCCTCTTCTTAGGTATTGCACTCAACAAGGGTTGCACCTCACGAGATTTGGTCCCTCTCGGCACCTGATAGAGCCTAGTATCTGGATCTAGGATGGTTATGTCACAATGGGAATTCCCTAAGCATCATGTTGGATTGCAATGATTGTTATATGTTACGTCAGATTACGACAGTCACATTGATTGACTTATAAAAAATAATAACAGTTGTCATTGGTTACACCACATTGTGACATGATTCAAGGGTTATGTAACAATGCAATTTTCAAAATGGGTTGTGTTTGACTCTTGTTAAACATGGCTAATGAAGTTTGAATATGGTTGAGTTTTGATGACAGTGCTTTTCATTGACAATGATTGGCCATAATTGATTATGTGTGAGACTATTTTAATGTCATTAACCATGTTTGATTATGGTTGAAAATCATAAGTCTGTGTTAGAGCATGTGTTTCGACAATTGAATTTAGGTAACCTTAGTTGACCATGTTTGACTACGATTGACCATGTTTGACTATGGTTGACTATGCTTTGAAATTTATGATGATTGTGACTTACCATAGTTGTTAACCATGTGGAGATATTGTCCAAGCTGGCCAATTTATTGGATTGCAATATTAATTTATAGTTACATCTCATAGTGATGGTCATTTATACTCACTTAGGTGAAATTGCTATGTTCAACAATGGTTATGTCGCAATGCAACATTCAAAATGGGTTGTCACAAACCCATAATAGAATCCATAAAAAAATTTCTTTACTATTTATTATTATCTTTGTTGTATCATGTAATTATTGGTCACAACATATTTCTAATCGTCATCACATATATTTATGCATGTAAGTTTAACTTGATTTGTTTAACATTTGCTTGACATGTTAATCCCCCACACTGTGGCGTTTCTTGCAAGTAGGGATTGTTGTGTCGCAGTATCACCAAGGTGATGTTTTTAGTCTTTTATTATTAATGTTTAGGGTGTTAGGAATCGAGAGCTGAGACTAAAGCTATGGCTTAGTCCTAGTGACCCTTAAGGTTTATCCTTTTGTTAATTTCACCCTTCAAAATTCTTGTTTGGAAAGGGTGGTTGTATGAATAAATTTATTAAGTTTTTTAACTAAAAGTAGACCTTTGTAAGAACTTCAGACAAAGGACTTATCCCATGGGATATACAAATCAATGAGTGGTGGTTTACTCAATGATTCAAGACGTGAAAGTTTTAACATATGATATGAGGTATATAATATATGATTCTTGACATGAAAGCGTATGACGGTTGAAGGAATCCATTTGTCGATTCTAACGAAGATGCTCTAGGGGTTTGTCATAAGGTTTTAGGCCTTATCCTTGGCCGCGAGTTGATATAACAGTTAGGTGGATTCAATGACATGTCTTGTTAACATGCATTGTGTCTTGAGAAGGATCTTAAGCCTCCACTTGTCATGATCTGTTGCAAGGGTTTTTCAAATGTTTAATGCGTAATTAAGTTTTCATGAGGGTTTGGATTCATTCATTTGGTCAGTATTTTTTTTTTGTGAAGGACTCAGCCACTCCATGGTTGCGTTGCACCAGTCTTACCCATTGTTCTTCATGGCCTGTTAATGAACGTTTTGTTTTGGTATGTACTTCTATTTTTATTGGAGGTTTTTTTTATAATTTGGTTAATGGTATTGTGTTCACCATTACAGCCTCATCCTTTTTGGCTCGCTGTGGGGTTATGAAGGGAAATCCATTTTCCTTCATAGTGTTTTGCATAGGCTTTGTATCCTGCCGATATTTTAACCAGGTAAGGAAAGAGAGTCCTCCATTTGCATTTTCCAAATTAGAATTTTGATAATTTAATGGTAGTTACAAATTTTAACATATATATTTCTATTGTGTGCAGGAAAAGGAGGAAAAAGGGGAACCCAGGAAGAGCCAACCCCTTTCCCTCTATACATCTATCCATAGTAATTTTAACCTCACCCTGTCAGTCTTATGAGATAATCAATTCATTTATATGAAAGGGGTTTTATAACTTTGAAAAATTATGTGCATATTGATCTAGGTTGCTAATGAAGCTTCGCATGAACCTAGCTTCATTCTCAAGGCCCATACTTTGTTTGGAAAGGTAAGGGTTTACACAACAATTTTTTCTGATTAGTTACACTAGTTATAGTTTATAATGTATAAATTGTAACAATATGTAAATGTGGAATGTAGGTCTCCAAGCCTGGCCTGGTAAGAGCGACGACAGGGTCACCTCCTCTCATTACCCCTTCTTCTATGTACAAAGGTGAGGAATTTCCTCTGACTCTATTTAGTGGGAAGAATGCAAATTCTTTAATCTAGTCTCTACCAATTATACTAACAATACTTAGATGTTTTTGTGCATGTATCTACCAATGTGATTTTTTTCTTGGTTTGCACGAATCGATCCGCTAACAATAAATACGATAAGACTCTTGTAGATTCAAGGTTACAATGGTTTCCCATTGGTTCGTAGTCCAAGAATGGATAGGGATTTCAAAACTGCTGTAAAGATAAGTTTTATTCTTCTTTTTAAAAACCCTTATGGGTTTTTACATGGATTCACTAGCTTATAGTGTTGCTTCCGAACCTCTCACATTCTACCATGTTTGATTTGCAATCCTATTCAAATGTACATTTCAATTTTAGTTCTATACTATGGATTCCAATAGATTGGATTACGACCACGTTAATGTTGACAATTGGAGGTGTTTGTTAATATTTGGTCGATGATTTTGGTTGAGATTATCCTTTTGAAGCTCGTATCTCAATAAATATTGTTATGTCCTTTTAGAAAATATGGTTCAGTTGTGAATTGAACTCTTTTAACAAAGGGATCTATCCTTGGGTATGGATACCCGAGAATAGAGACTGTGCATTTGTATTATGTTTATTGACTTGATAATAGATTTACTCTACGAATTTATCTAGATATGATTATTCTTCAGTTTGTAATGTAGATCAGTAAGTTGGACAAGTGTTGATTAACTTGTAAAATATTATTATGTTGGAAACTACTATGATCCCATCATTCAATTTGATTTTGGTTTATTGGAATGTTTCTATTGGTCCTAAACGAGTATGAATACCCAACTAACAGAGGCTGTAAAATTTGATTAATGTTGGTTTAAACATAGATCTATGGATTCACTTATTTAGTTTCTTATTGAGTGAAGGAAGCCTTTCGACTCTACTCTGTATATATATGAATAATTTGTTTCATTGTCTTCCATTTTTTTCATTTAGTTCTTTTATTTATTTGTATATCTAGAACTTCCCTAAATTGGGCATGAATACCCAAACATATATTAGATTTATTAATTTATATATGTATTGTTTAAAACATAAATAGGCTCTGTATGAAAGCCTTCGACTCTTAGAGGAAATATGATTATTATACCTTTTATTAGATCTAATGATTACTTCAATATATATTGAAAATACATTAAAAATATACGTATATATAATTACAATATAGGCAATATCTATGATTTGATTATTACTCTTGTTGACTAAATATATGATTAGTAGATTGTAATACATACTTTCAGATGTTTTAGTTGTATTAAATTTAGATCCACTTTAATCTGGGTATGGAATCCCAAACTAGGTTGAATATGCATATAATATTTACATAATTAATTTTACACTGAGATATTAAAATTTGTGATTCTTTTCCATTTCGTAAATAACTAACAATTTATACTAAAACCGAATATGGAAATAGGTAAAACGGTTAGGAAAAGATGCATAGTAAAATCCTTAGTTAACAAAATGCATTTACAATTCTAAAATACATACAAACTATAATTATCATTACTAAATAGTTAATAATTTAGTGAGGAACCTGCCACCATAGTCAGGAAAATAGAACAGAAGTTGTCGTTCCTCCTAACCAACTCCTAAATAAACCAAGTCTTACTTTCTCTAGAACCCCCAAGACTATTTGTTGAATCACAAGGACAAAATTCGATCAATGTGCCATCTATTTGCATCAACATATCAATTCCCATCCATCATCAACCTCCTTCTTGCTTGATGGACATACTTTTTTATAGTATTTTTCCTAGGACTTGGTCATTTATGAGCTTCCTACTCTTTAGGGCTCCACAAGTAGTCTTGACCTGATTTTGGGGAAGATGTCTTATGCATCACTTGAGTTCTCACTTAGCACTTTTCACCATTTTTCATTTCCCCTTATGGGTGAGCAAACACTCTTTCAACAACTACTTCAGTTATGATTCCTCTTAGTGTTTTAATTATTAAATAATAATAAAAATCCATTACATTCATTTTGAATTTCTTATCAAAATTAAAAATAAATAAATAAATATTCCAAGAAATAACAAATTATAATTATTTGGTGTATTACATACAGCTTCCCTTAAAGGATAAACTGTCCTTAGTGTTATTATTTTTCTTTCTTTATTTTTCCATTATTTCTTAAAATAGAATAGGATATGCGTCCTGCATATTACTTTCCAATTCCCAAGTGAACTCCTCTAGACTAATGTGCTTCTATTGCACCTTGATTTCTTTGATGGTATGATTACAGAGTAAAAGTTATCTCTTGTTAAGAACACGCTCCAGTTCCATGTGAAACTCTCCTTTGGGTTCCACCTGTATAACATTCCGATCAATCACATGAGTAGCATCATTAACATATTTCTTCAAAATGGAAACATGAAAAATATTATGTACTTTTATTGTAGGTGGTAATGCTAACTGATATGCTACCGATCCAACGTTTTCCAAATTTTCAAATGACCCACAATACTTGGGTTCCAACTTTGAGTATTTTCCCAATATTATGGAGATTTTATTTGGTTTTACCTTTATGTACACATGTTCTCCTACCTGGAACTCTCGAGGAGTTCTTTTCAATTTTGCATAACTATTTTCCTGTCTAAGGAAACCTTCAAATTTTGATGTACTTGTTTCACTGTTAGTTCCATATCTTTCAATATTTTAGGTCCTAAGATTAATCTGTTGATAGGACTGCCTCGATAAATTGGAGTGTTACACTTCCCTCCATATAGAATTTCAAATGGATTCCTTCCAGCTGATACTTGGAAGTGATTTTCATACACAAATTCTCCTAGGTGCAAGTAATATTCCCACTTACCAAGTTTATCCATTACGTACATTCCAAGCATGTCTTCTAGAATCTAATTTACTCTTTTAGGTTGTTTGTCAGTTTGAGGATGATATGCAGTGCTAAAATTCAATTATGTGCCTAGTCCTAAACAAGGATTTCCAAAAATCTCCTATAAATATTACATCTCTATCTAAGATTACTGCTTTAGGTACATCATGCAATATGAAAATTTCTTTCATAAGTTTATCAACAATGTTAACAACCTTATAAGTAGATTTTACCAGAATAAATTGAGTTACTTTACTTAAATTATCCACTACGACCATGATTGAGACATGTTGTTTAATATTAATCGTACGTAAACCTATTATGAAATCCATGCTAATAACTTCGCATTTCCATACCGGAATGGGTAATGGTTGTAATAATGTGGGATGTTGGTGTTCAGACTTTATTTGTTGACATGCAATGGAGCGTTCTAAATATTGTGGTACTTCTTTATTCATATTAGGTCAGAAGAAATCTTTTCTTTTCATAGTAATCATTTTCTGATATCCACGGTGTCCTTAATAAGGTCATTTATGTAATTCGTCCATAAAAGTTAGTTTAATATCTTCTGAATTTGGTATATATAATCTACCTTTATGTAGTAATAACCCTCTTCCGTTCAGACTAAGATCTTATTTCATTTAATTCCTTTCATTTTCTGTGGTCTTTTCTTTTAGGTTTTGATTCCGTTCATTATCTGCATTTAAAATTTTATTTTAAAAATATGATTCATAGTTTCTACCCGCATACATCAAGTTTGCGTTATGACTCAAAGTGTTTGCAACTTTATTCTCTTTTCCTTTTATATGTTTTATTTCAAAATCATATTCACTTAGAAATGATAACCACATAGCTTGTCTCGTGTTAAGGTTTTGTTCATCAAACACGTATTTTAAACTTATATTATCTGACATTAGTAAGAATCTTCTTCCAATGAGGTAGTGTTGCGACATTTTTAGCGCATGTATAATGGAAGCTAGTTCTAGGTCATGAGTTGCGTAATTCTTCTCGTGCTCTTTTAACTTCCTAGGCTCATATTTTACAACATATTTTTCTTGAATTAGTACTCTACATAAACCTTCTTTACATTCTTCGGTGCATATGACAAAATCCTTAAAAGGATCGACAATTTTTAAAATAGGAGATGTGGTTAACAAGTGTTTTAATTTATTAAAAATTATTTTACATTTTTCACTCCAATCAAATTTCTTACCTTTCTTTTGTAATAAAGTTATGGGGTGTGCCATATTAGAAGTCCTTGAATTATTTTTTGATAGTAGCCAGTGATCCTCATGAATCATCTTACGTCGTTTACATTCTTTGGAACATGCAATTCAGTGATAGCCTTTATCTTATTGGGATCGACTAATATCCCATCCTTAGACTCCATGTTCCCTAGATACTTAATTATGTCTTTAAAGAAATCACACTTGCTAGACTTAGCAAATAGTTGTTCCCTTAACTCTTGTAAAAAAAAAATTAACTGTTCTTCATGTTCTTGTTTATTTTTAGAGTAGATCAATATGTCATCGATAAAGACAACTATGAATTTGTTTAAGTATTTTCTTAAAATACTATTCATTAAACACATAAAATTTGTCAAGGCATTTGTTAACCCAAAGGAAATCACGACAAAATCATAATGGCTGTATGGTTTGAAAAGCATTTTTAAAGATGTCTTCATCCTTAATCCATACTTGATGGTATCCATATCTTAAATCAATTTTTGGGAATATAGTTTCCCCTCAAAACTATCCAAATAGGTCATCAATCCGGGGAAAAGGATATTGATTTTTAATAGTTATTTTATTTAGATTTCGATAATCTATACAAAGCCTTAGAGTGGCATACCAATGCTCCAAGGGGACACTAGGTCGAATGTACTTTTTATCAATTAGCTCATGTATTTGCAATTCAAGTTTAGTAAGCTCTAGTATATTCATCCAATAAGGGGCCTTTGATGCTAGCACTTTCCCCCATACCAAATCGATCGTAAATTCAATATCCCTCTTCGGAGGTAGTCCGAGAAATTCTTCCAGAAATATGTTTTTAAATATTTTAAAATTGTTATATCCTCTATTTTAAGTTGATTATATTTCTCATTGTCATCCATTAGGTAGACTGCAAAAAATTTGCATCTCTTACATACTAAACTTTTCATCTGTAAGGCAGATATTTATCTTATGGTAACCTTTCTAGGAATTCATTTTACAATAATGGTATTACCTTTATCATCTAAGCATGAGAATGTTTTATCATAGCATTTAACATAAATTTATGTTTCTCTAACCATTTCGTTCCTATCAACAAATCATAATACCCTAACAGTAATATATTTAAATCAACATGTGTCTTTAAGTCATTTATAACAAATTAACAAATTTTCATGTAACTAGTGACCTTCTGTTTTGTTCCTATAGTAAGTTGTACTAGCCAATATTTTTCAAACTTTTCCCGCTGAAATTTATATAATTCTACAATTCTAGGTGATGCATAACTTAGACTTGCACCTGGATCAATCAATATAGAAATGGGTTTGTCCTTATTCAAATCTTTGATTTCGATGATTGATGTTTGATGGTATGCTTTTCGGATCTCCAATGATGCACTGATTATGGGCTTGCTTCTCGCCATATCCCCCACTCAGAGTAGCTTCTTTAATTGAGTGGACACGATTACATTTTTATTTCTTATGAGGAAATATTTAATGTAATGTGGTTCACCACATTCCCAACATTTTAGTTGTTCCCTTTGTGTAGTATTATTATTATAGGCAGTGGGTGGTTCCCTTTATTTTTCTATAGGATTCAATGGATTAAAGTGTTTATAATTATTCCCTTGATATCCCCGATAGTTATTCCCCGTGTTCTTATAAAACTTAGTATTTTTCTTTTTTAGTTCAAAGTTTCCATTTGCTTTAGTTTTCCAATTAGTTATGTTTTCCCGTTTTTTCTTATTCTAATCATAGCATATGTTTTCTTTTCTAATTCCCTCTACCAAAGTTTTTGGATTATCGTACTCTATTCTCTCTTTGAACATAAGAGGTAAACAACTGAAGAAACATTGTATTTTTGGTTTCTAGTCAATGATATAAGGAACATAATGAATCAAACTTAAGAATTTACTGCAAATTTCTTTCATGGTCATGGCACCTAATCTTAATTTGTAAAATTATTTAGATTTTTTTTGTAATATTTTTCTAATAAATACTTTCATTTAAAATGTTTCTTGAAGGTATTCCACATTACGCAATGTTCTTTTATTCATTTTACTTTATTTATGTCTTGCCAACAGATATCTTCTTTTCTTGTTAAGTTATAGCTGGCCATTTTTTTTTAATTCATCTTAATAGTTATAAATATGGATAAAAAAAATCATTCCATATAACCAAACTTCTGCTTCTTCTCCTTTCTTGATCTCTTTGTTAAACATAGGAGGTTTGATCTTTTTTAATTCACCCGGAATTTCTTCATACAGTTTCTATTTCTTTTTCTTCTGGTTACTATCACTACTTTCACTAGAATCTTTATGTTTTTCAATATTATGTTTAGCTAATTCTTCACTTGAAGATTCAATTTCATGTTTCAAAAATTTTAGTTTCCTTACCTTACATTTGTAAGGCGTAGTTCTTTCCATGTTAAGTTTGGGTTCCTTGTTTTTCTCTTTTTCATTGCTGTGCATTTTAGACAACCTAATGTTATTTAACTCCTCATGTGCTTTCAGGATACGTTCGTTATCTTCTTAAATTCGTTTTAGTCCTTCCAGTAATTCTTTTACTATTTTTTGTAATTCACATGGGTTATCATTCCTACTTTCATTTAGATTTACCCATATTTCACCATCCCTTATGTTACCTTCTTCATTGTGTATTGGGTTCCTAGGATGTGATTCCTCTTTAGCAGAAATTCCTACATATGCCATAATTCCTGAAAAACAAGGTTATTATTCTCTTCCTGTTTGCAAGAGAGTCAAATCATAACAAAATAAAGTTAGTTTTCAGTTTTATTAGTTTTAGTGTTGGGCTTGTTCAAGCCAAGTATTGTCACCATGCTCTGGTACCATTCTATCACAAACCCGTGATAAAGTCCATTATTTTTTTTATTTACTATTAATTATCATTTTTTTCATATCATGTAATTATTGGTCGCAACATATTTATAATTTTTGTCACATATATTTATGCATGTAAGTTTAAGTTGATTTGTTTAACGTTCGCTTGACAGGTTACACCCCCCTGTGGCATTTCCTGTAAGTAGTGACTGTCGTGTCACAGTATCACCAAGGTGATGTTTGTATTCCTTTATTATTAATGTTTAGGGTGTTAGGACCTAATCCTAAACCTACGGATTAGTCCTAGCTACCCTTAAGGTTTATCCTTGATTTTAATTTCACCCTTCACAATTCATGTTTGGCAAGGGTGGTTTTACGAATAAATTTATTAAGTGTTTGAACTAAGACTAGACCTTTGTAAGGACTTAAGCGAAAGGCCTTGTCCCATAGGCTATACAAATCAATGGGTGGTAGTTTACTTTATGATTCATGATGTGAAAGTCTTAACATATGATATGAGGTATATAACATAAGATTCTTGACATGAAAGCGTATGAAGGTTGGAGGAAGGCATATGTGGATTCCATCGAAGAAGATATAATGATTTTTCATAAGGTTTTAGGTCTTATCATTGGATGCGATTTGAGAACGCGACCAGGAATATTCAATGATATGTCTTATTTACATGCATTGTGGCCCTAGAAGGATCTCGACCCTCCACTTATCAAGATTTGTTGCAAAGGTTTTTCAAAGGTTCAATGCATAATTAAGTTGTCATTAGGGTTTGGATTCAATCATTTGGTTTGTGTTTGGGTTTTTTTTTGTGAAAGGACTTAACCACTCCATGGTTGCGTTGCACTAGTCATGCCCATTGTTCTTCATGGTCTTCTAATGAACATTTTGTTTTGGTTTGTACCTAAATTTTGCTTGGAGTTTTATTTTATGAGTTAGTTAATGGAAGTGTGGAAGTCATTACATCCTCGACCTTCCTAGTTTGTGGCGGGGTTATGAAGGGATATCCATTCGTCTTCATATTGTTTTGTAGAGGATTTGTAGCCTGTCGAGCTCTTAGCCAAGTAAGGAAAGAGACTCCTCCATTAACAATATTCAAATTCAAATTTTAATAGTTTAATGGAATTTACAAATTTTAACATACAGTTTTTTGCTGCGTGCAGGAAGCAGAGGAAAAAGGGGAACCCAAGAGGATCTAACCCCTGTCCCTCTACGCATCCATTCAAGGTTTGTTTAACCTTATTCTGTCAGTCTTATGAAATAATCGTTTCATTTATATGAAATGGTTTTTATAGCTTTGAAAACTTATGGGAATATGGAGTTAGGTTTCTAATGAAGCCTCGGGTGAACCTGGCTTCATTCTTAAGGTCCATACTTTGTTTGTAAAGGTAAGGATTTACACCACAATGTTTTCCTTATTCTTTACACTAGTTATATATTATAATGCATAAATTGTAACAATATATAAATGTGAAATGCAGGTCTCCAAGCCTGGCCTGGCGAGAGCGACCACAAGGTCATCTCCTCTCAGGCCTCCTTCTTCTCTGTATAGAGGTGAGGAATTTCCTCTGACTTTGTTAAGTAGGGAGAATGCATTCTTTAACCTGGTCACTAGCAATTATACTAATGCTACTTAGTTTTTTTTTTGCATGTATCTACCGTCGCAGTTTTTGTCTTGGTTTGCACGAATGGATCTTCCAATAGTCAATACGGTAAAAATCTTGAAGATTCAGGGTTACAATGGTTTCCCATTGGTTCGCATTCCAATAATGGATAGGACTTTCACAATCGTTGTGAAGATAAGTTTTATTTTTCTTTTTAAAAATATTTACGGGTATGTACTTGGATTCACTAGCTTATAGTGTGGCTTTGCAGCCCCTCACATTCCAATGTGTTTGATTTGCAATCCTATTTGGATGTACATTTTTTTTTAGTTCTATACTATGGATACCAATAGATTGGCTTACAACCATGATAATGTTGACAGTTGTAAATCTTTGTTAAGATTTGGTCTATGATTTTGGTTGAGATTATCCTTTGAAGCTTAGAGCTCAATAAAGATTGTTATTTCCTTTTCGATGATATGATTCAGTTGTGAATTGAACTCTTTTAACATAGCGATCTATCCTTGGGTATGGATACTTGAGAATAGAGACTGTTCATTTGTATTATGTTTATTGACTTGATAATATATTTGATCTGTGAATTTATCTAGATCTGATTATTGTTAAGTTTGTAATGTGGATCTGTAAGATGGACAAGTGTTGATTAAATTCTGAAATATTACTATGTTGGAAACGTTTGTGATCTTATCATTCAGTTTTCTTTTGGTTTGTTGGAATGTTTAGATTGGTCCCAAACAGGTATGAATACCCAATTGACAGAGGCTATAAATTCTCATTAATGTGGATTTAAACATAGATCTATGGATTCTCTTATTTAGTTTATTATCGAGTGAAAGAAGCCTTTCCAATCTACTATGTATATCTATGAATATTTTGCCTTATTGTCAACCATTTTTTTTGGTTAGTTGTTTTATTTTTTTGTATATCTAGAACTGCCCTAAACTGGGCATGAATACCCAAAGATAGATTAGATTTATTAATTTATATATGTATTGTTTAAAACAAAGATAGGATATGTATTAAATCCTTCGACTCTTAGAGGAAATATGATTATTATACCATTACTTAGATCTAATGATTACTTTGATATATATTTAAAATACATTAAAAATACATGTAGATATAATTACAAATAGACAAGATCTATGGTTTGAGTATTACTCTAGTTGACTTAATAATTTGATTGGTAGATTGTAATACATACTTTCATATCTTTTAGTTGTACTAAATTTAGATCCACTATAATCTGGGTATGGAATCCCAAGTAGAGACTAGGTTGAATATGTATATGATATTTATATAATGACTTTTAAAGTGAGATATTAAGATCTACGATTCTTTCCATTCCATAAATAACTAACAATTTATACTAAAACATAATATGGAAATAGGTAAAATGGTTAGGAACATATGCATAATAAAATCCTTAGTTAACAAAATGAATTTAGAATTCAAAACTATATACAAACTATAATTATCAATACCAAGTAGTTAATAATTTAGTGAGGAACCTATCACCAATGTCGGGAAAAAAGAACTGAAGTTGTCGTTCCTCCCAACCAAATCCTAGAGAAGATAAGTCTTACTTGCTCCATAACCACCTAGCGTGTTTGTTGAACCACAAGGACACAATCCAATCAATGCACCATCTCTTTGCATCAACATATCAAATCCCCATCCATCGCCAGCCTCTTGCTTGCTTGATGGACATACTATTTTATAGTATTTTTCCTAGGACTTGATCATTTATTAGCCTCTTTCTCTTTAGGGCTCCACAAGGAGTCACCATTTGTCATTTCCCATTATGTGTTAGCAAACACTCTTTCAACAACTACTTTAGTTCTAATTCCTCTCAATGTTTTAATTATTAAATAAAAATAATCCATTACATTCATTTTCACTTTATTGTCAAAATATTAAAAAAACAATTGTAGTAATAATAAATTACAATTATTTGGTGTATTACAAGGGTAATGTCATAGTACAACATTAACAGGGGTTCCCATGGTTGACTTCAACATTGTGTCACATTTCAACGTTAAATGATTGATTTAACAGAATTTATTATTGAATTAGTTAATGAAGTTTATTTTTTGGTGAATATTGGTGTATTTGCATTCTTCTATTTGAAATTCTTTATTACAAGTTGATACGTTATATATCATTTTGTAATCAAGTAATGTATGAAATTATATGTATTTTGAAATATTGACATTAAATGGTTGAATTCAATAGTTTTTATGTTCCTCAATGGTCATGTGACATCGTGACATTCATTTTGATTCGCGTGCAAAATTGCGAGATTCATCATGCTTTATATTAATAAATTATATAAAAAAATTGAATTTTGTTCTTATAACTATTTATAGGAATTTAAATTAACAAATTATATAAAAAAAATTGATTTTTGTTCTTATAATTATTTATATCAATTTAAATTTTATAACTATTTGTATCACTTCAAATTTTATAGCATGATGAAAATCAAAGACTTAATGCCTAGAGAGGAGACACTCATATTTTTCTTGTAGTTAGTTTTAATAAATGACTCAAAATATTATATTTGATATTGTATTTGATTTGAATTTAGAATTCCATTCATACCATCTGTGATTATTTCATTTCTCAAAATTTATTCAATTATTCATTTAACTTGAGTCATTTCAATCAATTAATGTAACTTTTAATATCAATATTATGCAATATAAAATTTAATTTGAATTAATTTAACTTTTATTAAATTAGTATAATAAATTGGTGAAAATCAATCAAATTAATTAAATAATAAATATCAATTAAATTAAATTAAAATACATATTTTTAATAACTATCAGCTATATTTTAAACGCCTTAAAATATTAATTAGTTAACTTAAATTTATATGTAATTTAAATATATATAATGTCATCTCTTTTGATATCCCTTCGCTAATGGCTTCCTTCGACGAAGACTAAGCTGGACAACTTCTCGGCTTTTACTGCTTCTTACACAAACTCTTAGTCTCCTCAAACGGATCAACACTTGTCTATTCCCTTTTGCGGCTTCCTACCTTACAGGATTTCAGACCTCCTGTGCTATTCAAATCCTAAGAGAACTTCAAATGAACTTCGGATGAATCTCAGATAACAGAGAGCCAAGAGAAAGAAAATTCTTTATTTTATTAAGAACCCGTGATAGTGGATTACACAATGATTACATAGGATAGATCATACACGCACTTTAAAATGGACTTGGGAACTCAAAGGCATCGAAGCTACCTTCTGCTCATTTCCCACACTCAAACAGACTTGGGAACTCAAAGGTGTCGAAGCTACCTTCTGCTCATTTCCCACACTCAAACTCTAACTTACTTGCATAGCTCTAACCTCCAAACTTCGATGATCCAAATGACTTGCTTCACCCCTTATTTATAGGAAATTTGAGAGGCAAGTGGAATCCTACTTTTCAGAAATATTGGGAGACATATGTCCTTGATAGGAATAAAGCTACTACTAGATTTTCCATAGATTCTCTGTAATGTGGGCCAAACCACACCAAAAGTCGGAGAAGTCCTCCAAGTTACATAGATTCATCCAGAAAATTTATGAACAAAGTGGAGATTTTATAGAATCAAATCCCATGGAAAACTTACTGAAAAGACTAAAGGTTACACAATGGATATTTTTACAGAATCACACGAAAAACTGTCAGACTCCATAGTCGGCCTAAAAGACATTAATCATAGTACATTGAACCATACTGGCTATCATAATACAATGTGTCCCACATTTTGGTGTATATCTGGCGGATAATAATAGGGTGTCCTTATAGATTCTGCACTTTAATCTTCATACATACTAACCATTGATGATGGCTACTCAAAAAGCAACCAAACACTTGTTTTGCATCCATGACTTTGGATTCTTGCAGATCTCTTATCTTATTGAGTCCAACACCATGTCCTTCATATTCGTTTTCAATTATATATGGGTCCACTATGCTTTGGTTGATGCCAAATGTTTTCCACCAATTGAAAAACCAATCGAGGATATCAAACTGTAAAGCTGTTCGAACGAATCCAAATTTGATAAGGGAGACGTACATCCTGTCAGAGTTTCCTTTGCATAAAAAGTCCCACCACATCTATTTGTATTCTGAATAATTGTAAGGAGTGCCGAGAAAGATTCAACCTGCTTGTCCTGTTGGCCACCATCCAAGATTTTGTGGACGATTTAGGAAGTAGTACTGGTTTTCTATCACAAGGGTGACATAATTTTTTTTCCAAATAGATTCGACATCATGAAAGGTATACATCGATGCTTGCGATGCATCTACAGCTTTTCTAAGTGCTCTGTCAAACATCAAACTTGGAATAGCACTTGTGGAAGTGGGTCTCCATCAAATCTCTGGTACAAGCCTTGGGAGTAGAGAACATGGTTACAGTTTCCTATCAATTACTTGAGTACTTCGTAGTTGCCAGGTTGGTCGCCATTGTTGTTTGTATTCAGTCCAGCTCATGCTTTTTGGAATTTCTCTAGTTTCTTCCTGATTAATTTTCCATTCATTGAGTATGATTAAACAGGAGGCAGGTTCGCTTGATACCTGCTTTTTTGCAGTCTGTAAGAGATTTTCTCTGCTCAAAAAATCAGGCAAACAATTCTCAGAACCTTTAATATGTTCAATATCAAATTCAAAGTTTGAAAATAAAGCTTGCCATCTTGCCAAATTGGCATCACCGGCTTTCTTAAGTTCTTTGTTCAAAACTTTGTTCATGACAGTAGCATCTGTTCTTAAAACAAACTTTTTGTTGATCAGAAAAATTTCAAATTTTTGCACAACATTTAGTGCAGCCTTGATTTCTTTGTCCAAAGCAGCATAGTTTTTCTTACATCTTGCCGAAATCCTGAAGCAAATTGTAAAATTTCTTCAACCTTTCTCTTATTTTATTTGGCTCTTACTTGCTTAAGGACTGCTCCCCATCCTTCATTACTGGCATTAGTTTCAATAATCTTTGGCAAATTGTCATCTGCAACATAGAGAATAGGTAGAGTTTTAACTCTTGCTTTGATTTTTTGCACAGCTCTGGTGTGCTCATGGGTCCAGGGAACCGGTTCTTTCTTCAATATTTGATTCAAAATATTTCAATCTTTGGCACAATCTTGGTAGAAATGGCTGACATAGTTGAGAATGCCCAAAAATCTTTGCAGCTAGGTTTTGTCAAGGATTTTATCAGGAAATTTATCAGCAAATTAAACAGCATGTTGCTGCAAAATTAAAGTTCCATTGGAGATGATATGCCCTAAAAACTTGATCTTAGTTTGGAATAACTCAAGTTTCTTTTTTGATAATACCAAACCAGTTTCTTTAACAACTTTCAATAAGACTGTCAGATGTTTGAAACGTTGTTCGACTGAGTCTGAAAACACAAGAATATAATCTATATATACAATCAGCCAATCAAAATATGGCTTGAGCACATTATACATTACCCTCTGAAATTTGGAAGGAGCATTCTTAAGACCAAATGGCATGACATTCCATTCATAATGTCATGCAGGAACACTAAAGGATATTTTGAACTTATCTTCTTCTTTAATGGCTACTTGCCAAAATCTAGATTTGAGATCAAACTTTGAGAATATTCTGGCCCCTACAATCCTATCCGCTAGAATTGATTTGTGAGGAATTGGGTATGTGTCATCTGCAAGAACTTTATTCAGAGGCTTATAGTTCACAACAAGCCTTGGCACACCTCTTATTAATTCAGAATGTTTATTTACATAAAACCCATAGCAATTCCAAGAACTCTTAGAATTCCTGATAATTCCTTTTGATAAAAGTCCTTTAATTTCTTCTTCACATAATTTTTGAAAATGGGCATTCATGGGAATTGCTCCAAAAGGTAGTAGGATTTTCAGAACATACCTGGGTCTCAAATTGTTCTCTGAGATGTGAAACTTTTTGTTGGATCTATGGTAATATCAACTGGTTTTCGATTCTTATAACTTCTTTCAGGTTTTTCAACTCTTGCATATTTTTCTCCTTCTGCTGAATTGTCATGGCAATCTGGACCATTGTTGAAATTTGTGGAGAGGAGACAAAAGGAAGCACAACTTTAGTTGCTCAGATAGCTTTTGTAGACCCTTGTCTGATCTCGATATTAGGCAAAGTGATGAAGAATGCAGCTCTCCCTTCTGAAGTCCTTGCTGAGCCATAAGGTTCGACAGATGCAAGGAAAGGAGTTCCAAGAATACAGGCAATCAAAATCTCTGAGAGAAAGAACTTCATATCTAGACAATGTTGTTCAAAGCACAATGTTGCTTTGGGGATTTCATATCCCAAGGATATTTGAGTATTACCTACTCCAGTAATAGTATGATAAGTTTTCCTCCAATATTTGGTCGAAATAAGATCTTTATACAACATATTTACATCTGCACCGGAATCAATCAAAGCTTTGAGCTTGAAAACTCTATCCTGAATTTTTAAGTGAATCAGCACTAAGGGTTTCTAGTGCTCAATAGCCAAAAATTTCATAGAATTGAGGCCTTCAAGACTATTAGTATCAAATATACTAATGTTTCTGTTTATATACTCATCCTCTAATCTTTCTTCTGAAGGAGAAGGTTTTACACCTTTCTTGATTTTCTGGATCTCATCTCGAGCCCATAGAACAACCTTATAAACATTTTCTTCCATAAACCAAATTTCAAGTCCTTGAACCTTGTGCTTCAGATTAGAAACTTCTCTTTTCAAATTATTTAATTCTTTACCTATTCATTCAATGTGAGAGGCTGCAATCTTTCATTCCTATTATGCTTTATGAATGATTTGGTATTCTTTTCAAAAGAAGCATCAACAAATACAGGCTTCTTACCTAAAGACATTTCATCATGATATTTTTGTGTCGTCTTCATCATAGTTTCCAGAAAGGATTCAAGGAGGGATGCCTTCATTTCTTCTTCAGGTAATGTTTGGATTTGGGCAAGCATTTGTGCATCTTCTCCTATGTTGCTTGATGCCATGCAAACCTTCAGTTTAGGCATGTTCCTGTCGAGTTCTCTTTTTGTTTCTTCTATGCTTTCATCCGTTTCTGATTCTTCTATACTATTAGAGATGCAAGAAAACTGATTTGGATTTGAACATTTACAGTTCTGAGAAATAAATAGTACTTCTTGTTCTAATTCATACAAATCATCAGTGTCATATTCAAATTCAAAAGTTTCAGGACTAGAACTGAAATTTCCTTGAGCTATATGAACTTCTTCATGTTTAATAAAAGGGCTTATGGGGCAAGCATCAGTGACATGCATATCTTAACCACAATGGTTGCAATGAATAGGGATTCTAGAAGCCATTTCCCTTTCAGTATTTCTGTGTATCTTATTTTGGGAATCTTTCCCCTGGTTTTCTTTGATGTTTCTCCTTGTGGGCATCTGTTTGCTAGGTGTTCTGGTTGTCCACAGAGCCAACAAGTAAGCTTCTATTTTTCTTGATCTTTGAAGGTTTTCAGATTTATATCATTTGGAGTATAGTAATGGGTGTTGGGAATCCTTTTGTAATGTGCTCTCTTTCAAAACCCATTAGGAGTTTTACCAAACTGAGAATTCATTTGAGGTCTTCGGACACTTCTGATTCTTTTCAGGATTTTCTTGGCCTTTCTTTTTCTGCAAATAAGATATTCTATTGACAATCCATACTTAGCACATATTGATTTGCTATCAGGAAATATAGACATTTTCTGAATAGATTTATTTACTTTGGTGCTAGTACATAGGCCAACCAGAGCAGAAGTAATAATGGAATAGATATCTCCCCAAGTGTAGGTTTCATAGGGCATTTGAAAAATGCCTTGGGCCTTAAAGTAATCCACATATTTACTGGGGAGAGCAACAAGGTATACTTGCTTCCAGAGAAGATTTTTGCTATCTGCTACCTCATAGATGCGCTGCATCCATTCCCTATGGAAATCAACATAATTAGCCATACTCTTACATTTTGAGTTCATTAAAATAAGAGAATGATTATCAGATATTTCATGCTCTGTTCCACACCAGTGCTCTAAGATCATAGTGGTAAGATCACCAATCATACTACTTTGTGGCTTTCCATCTTCATGGAAGATTATATTTCCAACATCATCTCTTAATACTTCTTTTTTAATTTTTTCTACAAGTGCAGGAGATGATTTTATTTCCCACCATTTTGCTAGAGTGCCAGTAAAACATTGTATAAGACATTTTCATGCTTCTATTTCACCTTTTCCTTTCATGCACGTAATTCTATAGGATACATACCTCCTGTCTAATACTTGTCTAATTTGTCCTATGGATAGATTATCAATGTTCCACTCTAGGTAGATTTCTTCAGAAAACTGTGGTACTTCAAGTAATTTTCCTTTGCCATATAAATATGGAGTTGAAGGCCTAGACATGTTCAATGGCAGGCTCTCTTTAATAGGCAAATCCCATTCTGGTGCGAGCTAGGTAACAAGGGAATAATATTCTTCAGTGCTTTCTTTAGGAAAATTGAGCGAGAATTTTTCTTTCAGTTCAGACTTTTTTGGATGATAGACACTAGAGATTCCTTCAACTGGTTTAGTAAAGATATTAGAGAGAGGGATTTCCCTATTTGGTTGTTCTTTTGAAGGAAGATATGCTTGAATTCATCTGACTTGGTACTTGATATCTTCCATTTTTTCATCAAGTTTAGACAGTTTATGGGTCATTCCAAAATAAGAGTCTTGTAACTCTTCTAGTTTTGCACTCTGATTTTTGGCTTCAGAATTCGTTAATGTGACTTCAGTTTTAATTCCTGAAATATTTAGAGAAACGGAATTATTTGAGGAGACTAATTCATTCATAGTGACCTGCAGCTGGTCAATATGTCTTCTACGAGCATAATCATTTGTGACAAATGTATGTGCAACCATTCCTCTTAAAGCAACATTTGTCCAATTTACTTGTACTAAAACAACTTGTATTCTTTTATCAATGTTACTCATTTGAGATTCTTTTCTGGCCAAAACTAGAGGGACAACTTTAGATTGTTTCTCTTCTTCTTCAATAAGAATACTCTTAAATGGGGGAAATGTAGAAGTGGATTCCAATTTTTGTCGGTCAATACTTTTCCACTTATGTTTAGGACTTTCTATTCCTTTTCCCTTTTTAGAGTCCATTTGGACTAGTTGTTTTTCAGAAATATTTTTCCTCCATTCATAGAAGGAGATCCAACAATTGTGTTCTTTCATATAGGTTTGGCATTCTTTTGCTAAGCTTTATTTTTTCTCTGTAGGGATTGATGCATTGAATTCTAGTGCATATGGATGAGATAAGAGATCCCAATTTGTCATTTTCTTCATCCAATCTTTATCCACTTGCCATTTTTTGTAGCCTTTTATGAGAGTAAAGAATTTATGCATTTCAGGGATAGAAGGCTTTTGGATATCAGCTGGTAAAGGATTATTGAAGTGACAGTCAGGGGTGACTATGTTAGCTTGTTCTATGTAACCTAAACCATATTTTGGCATACCAAGGGGTCTACAGTAGTTAAAGATTTCTTTGAGTATTGGGTCATCAGTTTCTAGTGTAGTGATGGAATGTATCATTAAGACATGATCATCATGGGGAAAATTGATATCAGCACATTTGGGATGAGGGCAGGATTCTTTGGACAGAGTAGGCGGAGAAATATTGTTGCAAGGATTATGGTTTTCATGTCATGTATCAAATAGGATAGTATTTTCTTGCTCCGAAGTAGAATAATCACCACGCTGGGATGCTAAGCTCTAAAGAGATATCAGTTGAGAGAAATAGGGGCATTTAACAGAAAAGGGGACAGATCCTAGAGAGGACAACAGAGGCTGTAAGGAGGTATGAAGGTAGTGTACAGACATGGCAGATGCAGATGGAGGAAAGGAGATGATAGCAGAGGAGGATCCTTCCTGGATATTTGCAGTAGTAATTGCACACTGCTTAGGGATGCGGGGAGTATCAAAAACCCAATGGAACGGAAAGGATAATTGTTCCCATTTAATAGTTTGATGTTCAATTTTTGTGTTCAAGGGATTGGTAACGACTAGGGTACTAGTCTGAGAATCCTGGCTAGGAGAATGTAGAATAGCAGGATACATGGTATTAGTGTGGCAAAAACATCCTCTGGTGTTAATAGAGATATTGGTCCATTTACTATGGATATCAAAACCAGTGGTTTTGATTTGAAGTTTGAGAATATCAGCTAGGTGTCCATCAAACGAAAAGAATGAGAAGTTTGTATAGCAGTCGAACCAAACAAGACCATTAGATAGAGGAGCGACCAAACCACCTATCAAAGAATCTGTGAATTTATTGTGTGTAAGATCTTGAACTGTACAAAGAAAAAAAGTGTTCAAGCCTTTATGTGTTAAAGCACTAATGCCTACTTGAATACAGCCTAAATGAAGATACTTAGTGCCATGACGTTTAGCTTCAACTTGAATTTATTTTGGGTCTAGAAGTGCAACCATTTGAGTAGTATCACAATTTTCTTGAACTTCAGAAACAACTTCTTTTACTTTAGCATGACTAATAGCTTTAAGATGAAACATGCTTAAATCTGCATAGACTTGACTAGGGTTAACACTAGGTAGTTTCCAAGGAAATTGTGGATTTTGCTCAACAAGTTCTAGATCAGCAGAATTTAAAGTTTTAGTAGAACTAGATTCAAACATATTTGACAAACCAGAAGAACTAGTAGATGCTAGAGTCTCATCCTGCTTAATATCTTTGAAAGACATAGATTTATCCATCATACCAGGTAAATTGACGAACCAGGCTCTGATACCAATTTGTGAAGGTTTGATATCCCTTCGTCAGTGGCTTCCTTCGATGAAGATGAAGCTTGACAACTTCTCAGCTTTTACTGCGTCTTACACAAACTCCTACATGAACTCTTAGTCTCCTCAAACAGATCAACACTTGTCTATTCCCTTTTGTGGCCTTTTGCCTTACGGGATTTCATACCTCCTGTGCTATTCAGATCCTAAGAGAACTTCACATGAACTTCGAATGAATCTCAGATAATAGAGAGCCAAAAGAAAGAAAATTCTTTTTTTATTAAGAATGCCTGATAGCGAATTACACAATCATTACATAGGATAGATCATACAAACACTTTAAAACAGACTTAGGAACTCAAAGGCATCGAAGCTACCTTCTCCTCATTTGCCACACTCAGGCAGACTTGGGAACTCAAAGGTGTCGAAGCTACCTTCTACTCATTTCCCACACTCAAACTCTAACTTACTTGCAGAGCTCTAACCTCCAAGCCATTGGCAAAGGGATATCAAACCTTCAAACCTTTGTCAATTTACCTGGTATGATGGATAGACCAATGTCTTTCAAATATATTAACCATGCTGAGACTCTAGCATCTACTAGTTCTTCTACTTTGTCAGATATGTTTGAATCTAGTTCTACTAAAACTTTAAATTCTACTGATCTAGAACTTGTTGAGAAAAATCCCCAAGCTGCCTGGAAACTATCTAGTGTTAACCCTATTCAAGTCTATGTAGATTTAAGCATGTTTCATCTTAAAGTTTTTAGTCATGTTTTTTTGTGTAAATAAAAATTGTATTACTGTACAGAAACCGAATTACATAGTTAACAGAGGCCTGAGGCCCGTCCCAAAACAGGACACCTTGAACCGGGCCGAGGACAGCCCCGCTTAGACAGAGTCAAAACAAATCGGCCAGAAGGATACAGAGTCTTCCCATTTCCTATTTCCCCTTCAGTACTAACTACTGCTGGATCATAAACGGAACCAGTTACATAGATTTCCCACCCACAAAAATGCAAAAAACTGATATTGTCTCCGTATTTATCGCAGGGATAGATATACTGCCCGAGGCCATTTCGGCGGGGTCTAAATAGACCAGAATACATCAACAAAGAAAAGGCCAAAAGGGTTCGACCAAAAAACTGCCTATCCTCCCCCTAGTTAACAGAGATGGCGGAACTGGGACAGCAAGAGCTGGCCACCAGAGGAGCTGGTGCATTGGCGAAGAGAATCAGCAGGAAGAGGCCGA
>LPNX011224751.1:41059-110097 GCA_001517045.1 Pseudotsuga menziesii
GGGGCGGGAGGTGGGTCACTAGGCTGGGTTTGGGGCTGGTTCCCATCTTTCTCTTCCGCTGATGCTAAGACCTCGAACGCATTCCCTTGAGGTATCTCGGGAGTCGACTGGTCCGGGCGAGTCAGGATTTCTCCACCCCCTTTACCGCGGCGTTTGTTCTTAACCATCGTGAATCCATCCGTGCCTGCCTCGGCGGGGGACACTGGGGCGGCAGGATTCGGTCTGAGGGACGCATTGGGGCAGTTCCGCCCAAAATGGCCATACTCGTGACAGAGCCTGCATCTGAAAGGGAGCTGCTCATAATCCAAAGGTTGGATCCATTCCTCATCTTCCCAATTTAAGCTGATGGCTTCTGGAAGTTCCCGGGACAGGTCCATATAAACACAGATCCTGGCGAATGCTGTGTACCGCTGGAGCCTTGTCTGTTCTGCTACCTTAATGAACTCGCCCAGACTGTTGCCTATGTCTCGAAGGGTTTCAAGGTCCCAATATTCACCCGGGAGGGAGAAAAGGCGAATCCAAACTGGGGCCACCGTCATATCTTCCGTTTCAGGGTTGAAACGTTCCTTCCACGGGCGCAGGAAGAGGCCTGCCGAGAAGAAGAAGTAAGGGCCTCCTTCCATGATTTTGTCCCTATCTTCCTGGTTAAAGAAGATTATTGTGAAAAATCCTTTTGACCCCAGCTGAAGATCGTAGTGCCCCTTTGGTTTCCAGACCCCATTAATCCATTTGATTAAGTCCTTCTCCTTGGGCCATATTCCCACGAATTTTCCAATGAGAGCTTTCTCCTTCCAGGCTCCAATCTTCTCCCTTACTGCCGCAGACCGAATTTGAATCGAGGGAATAGAAGAGGTTCGAGGGAGGCATCCCCCCGAGTTGACTCGTTTACCCTTCTGGGAAGCAGGCGGGGTTCTCTCCTGCCCAGAAGCAGATCTAGGGATTCTGCTAGAGCCAGGATCCTCCTGGGAATGAGCAGGCGTCCCCAAAACAGGAGAGGCCATAGCCCCCGCCGGGAAGCCCACTCAGCTGGCCTGGAGGTAAACCTCCGGCCACTCAAGACAGCTAGCCGCCGACCAAGACAGGGTGGGAGGAGGCGCGCTTCAAACCCTCGCCAGAGCCGCCGCCACAGCTACTCTTCCACCCTCTCAGTGAATGTTACTCCAAGTCTATTTCAAAGTTTTTAGTCATGTTAAAGTAAAAGAAGTTGTTTCTGAAGTTCAAGAAAATTGTGATACTACTCAAACTGTTGCACTTTTAGACCCAAAAGAAATTCAAGCTGAAGCTAAACATCATGGCACTAAGTGTTTTCATTTAGGCTGTATTCGATTAGGCATTAATGCTTTAACACATAAAGTCTTGAACACTTTTTTTCTTTGTATAGTTCAAGATCTTACACACAATAAATTCATAGATTCTTTGATAGGTGGTGTGGTTGCTCCTCTATCTAATGGTCCTGTCTGGTTCGACTGCTATCCAAAATTCTTAGTCTATTCATTTGATGAACACCTAGCTGATATTCTCAAACTTCAAATCAAAACCACCAGTTTTGATATGCGCGGTAAACGGACCAATATCTCTATTTAGACCAGAGGATGTTTTTGCCACACTAATACCATGTATCCTTATGTTCTGCATTCTCCTAGCCAGGATTCTCAGGCTAGTACCTTGGTCCTTACCGATCCCTTGAACCAAAAAATTGAACATCAAACTATTAAATGGGAACAATTATCCTTTTCTTCCCACTGGGTTTTTGATGCTCCCTGCATTCCTAAGCAACGTGCAATTACTACTGCAAATATCCAGGAAGGATCCTCCTCTGCTATCATCTCCTCCCCTTCGTCTGCATCTCCCATGTCTGCACACTGCCTTCATACCTCCTTACAACCTTTGTTGTCCTCTCTGGGATCTATCCCCTTTTTTGTTAAGTGCACCAATTGATCTCAACTGATATCTCTTCAGAGCTTAGCAGCCCAGCGTGGTGATTATTCTACTTCGGAGCAAGAAAATACTATTCTATTTGATACACGACATGAAAACCACAATCCTCGTAACAATCTTTCTCCACCTACTATGTCCAAAGAATCCTTCCCTCATCCCAAATGTGATGATATCAGTTTTCCCCATGATGATCATGTCCTAATGATACATTCCATCCCTGCACTGGAAACTGATGACCCAAGAATCAAAGTAATATTTAGCTATTGCAGATCCCCTAGTATGCCAAAATATGGTTTAGGATACATAGAACAAGACAACACAATCATCCCTGACTGTCGCTTCAATAATCCTTTACTAGCTGATATCCAAAAGCCTTATATCCCCGAAATGCATAAATTCTTTACTCTCATAAAAGGCTGCAAAAAATAGCAAGTGGATAAAGATTGGATGAAGAAAATGATAAATTGGGATCTCTTCTCTCATCCGGATGCACTAGAATTCAATGCATCAATACCTGTAGAGCGAAAGCAAAGCTTATCAAAAGAATGGAAAACCTATATGAATGAACAATATTGTTGGATCTTCTTCTATGAATGAAGGAAAAATATTTCTGAAAAACAGCTAGTCCAAATGATGGACTTTGAAAAGGGAAAAGGAATAGAAATTCCTAAACATAAGTGCAAAAGTATTGACAGACAACAATTAGAATCCACTTCTACCTTTCCCCCATTTAAGAGTATTCTTCTTGAAGAAGAATAGAAACAATATAAAGCTGTCCCTCTAGTTTTGGCCAGAGAAGAATCTCAAATGAGTAACATTGATAAAAGAATACAGATTGTTTTTGAACAACTAAATTGGAAAAATGTTGCTTTAAGAGGAATGGTTGCACATACATTTGTCACAAATGATTATGTTCGTAGGAGACATATTGACTAGTTGCAGGTCACTATGAATGAATTAGTCTCCTCAAATAATTCCCTTTCTCTTAATATTTCGGGAATTAAAACTGAAGTCACATTAACGACTTCTGAAGCCAAAAATCAAAGTGCAAAACTAGAAGAGTTACAAGACTCTTATTCTGGAATGACGCATAAACTATCTGAAGTTGATGAGAAAATAGAAGATATCAAGTACCAAGTCAAACGAATTCAAGCAGATATTCCTTCAAAAGAACAACCAAATAGGGAAACCCCTCTCTCTAATCTCTTTACTAAACTAGTTGAAGGAATCTCTAGTGTCTATCATCCAGAAAAGTCTGAACTTAAAGAAAAATTCCCCCTCCATTTTCCTAAAGAAAGCACTGAAGCATATTATGCCCTTGTTACCCAGCTCACACCAGAATGGGATTTTCCTATTAAAGAGAGCCTACCATGGAACATGTCTAGGCCTTCAGCTCTAGATTTATATGGCAAAGGAAAATTACCTGAAGTACCACAATTTTCTAAAGAAAGCTACCTAGAGTGGAACATTGATAATCTGTCCGTAGGACAAATCAGACAAGTATTAGACAAAATGTATGTATCCTATAGAATTATGTGCATGAAAGAAAAAGGTGAAATAGAAGCATGCAAATGTCTTATACAATGTTTTACTGGCACTCTAGCAAAATGGTGGGAAATAGAATCATCTCCTGTACTTGTAGAAAAAATGAAAAAAGAAGTATTAAGAGATGATGTTGGAGATATAATCTTCCATGAAGATGGAAAGCCAAAAAGTAATATGATTGGTGCTCTTACCACTATGATCTTAGAGCACTGGTGTGGAACAAAGCATGAAATATCTGATAAGCATTATCTTATTTTAATGAACTCAGATGTAATAGTATGGCTAGATAAGATGATTTCCACAGGGAATGGATGTAGCGCATCTATGAGGTAGCAGATAGCAAAAATATGCTCTGGAAGCAAGTATACCTTGCTTCTCTCCACAGTAAATATGTGGATTACTTTAAGGCCCAAGGCATTTTTTAAATGCCCTATGAAACCTACACTTGGGGAGATATCTATTCCATTATTACTTCTACTCTCGTTGGCCTATGTACTAGCACCAAAGTAAATAAATCTATTCAGAAAATTATTAAATTGATCACATAGATCTGTGGACAAACACACAACTCACATGGTAGATCACACAATTTACTCAGTTATTGAAGAATGAAATAGTGCAAAAATTTCTTGCAGCTATGAATGCTTTTCATTAATCAAAGAGTAATCAGATAGATAATTACAATGAAGTACAATGGATTTAATAGCCACAAGCAATTCAAATCCACATGAGGAAATTTGAATTGATTAGACTCTACTTGACTGTAGGTAACTAAGACCTTGTCTAAATCACTATCAGAGGACTCAATAGTTAACTGACCTTGTCTAAACCATAACCGGAGTTCATCGGATTTCTAAAACACAACTCAAGTGTTACATTCAGTGTTGAATAAGGCTAACTGACTATGGTAGGTGAGAAATGTGCCCCTCCTAAGTTCAGTCAAGTAAACCTAGCGCTAAATGAATGTAGAGGACTACAACTGAATGTAACTGACTCCTAACTTAGCTTAACCAGTCATCAACTGAAGTGAACTGACCTTGGTTGGTTTCGGCACTCCCAGTGGCTCCTAAATTGTAGGGATTGGTCTAGGTGGCTCCTAAACTGATGTAATCAAGTGCAATTAGTGGTAGTGAAACTCAATTAGTGTTCCCCACACTTTAGTAACTGAAACATGTGCCCTAATTAGGCCAAGTGGACCCAATGGTGTTAATGACTATAAATAGACTGGATGGACTTTCAATTTAGACATGACTCCCGATTTAGACATATGACTAAATTGGACAAGGGAGGATTAATAATCCTAACACCCCCACTTAGACAATCTGTGGGCCCTGGTAACAAATACCATATGTCACCCATTACATCAAGTAAAGTAAAGTAATTGCTCAAAAACAAGGTGCTGGGGAAAAACCACATGGGAAAAAACCCCCCTTCTAATTAAGCAAGTAGAATCAGGATCAATCTGGTTCTTCTGTGCACAGGTAGCCTGGGGCTTGGCATGTGAACCTCTCCATCATTATTTCTAAAGGAATATTCCTCTTTGGAAGAAGAATGATATGCTCAACTAAATCAGAAATATAGACAGTTGCCGGATGAAGATTGGACCCATGTAGAGCAACTGAAGTCAAATGATAAGTGAGAAAAGGTTCTTGAGGATTCAAAGAATGCGAGGAACACTCAAGAAACTGATATTTTACAGCCATGAACAGAAAACCATGAGTGGTAAGAACAGCCCCAAGTGTTAGGAGAAAGTGTTCAGGCGGATGCAAAAAATATTCCTCTTCACCAGTTCTATGAGGAGATGAGCATGTGATCAATGGTAGAGAAGCACTGGGACTATTGAGAGTGAATCCTTGAGCTCCATAGTCTGATATAGCTTCTAAAATAGCTAATGAATCACATAATAAAATATCATCAACCTCATATGAGGAAACTAACACCAAATCCCCATCAGCAATTTTGAAGAGAAAGTGCGGTAGTTGATTTTTCACACCGAAATTGGTGAGAGCAGCTACAAGCATGACTGAAAGCTTTCGGATTTTAAAATATGAAACAAATAATATCATATCAGAAAGTAAATCAGATCTAAATATGTTCAAAACAGACCCAAAACTATGAAATGAAATCAAATCCCCAGCAGCAGTTTTGTAGGAGACTTGCGGTACTTGTTTCTTCACACCGTTCATGGGAACAACTACAAGCAGTACTAAAATATTATGAATTTGATATATTAAACCAAGTAGCATCAGATCAGATCTAAATAATATCATATCATATCCAATAAGTTTAATATCAGATTCAAATAAATGGTTAATCAAGATGGTGGATGCACATCTTTCTTCTTCTTCAAAATTCCAAATTTTGGTGCATGCAATCATGTAGGAATTTGTTGGAAAATCTAGATCATGGGGAGTGAATGGATCAATCTGGTAATCTGATATTTCTTCCAAAATATCCAAAGTATCACATATTTGCACACCAACAACAACATTAGAGGGAGAAAAATCAAGTTTCTCTTCACTTTCGGAAGCAATTATTGGTAAATTTTGCACAGAATTTAAAGGAAAATCACCGATGATTGTTTGAATGGAAGTGTAGCAGAATTTTTCTTCAATATCAAAGATTCAAATGTCTTCTTCTATTTCAGAAATATGAGAAGATGAGATATCAGAGATCTCATGAACTTCCAGAGCATCAGGAGAAGAAGTCACTGCATGGAGATTGTCTTCAATTCGAATTGACTGTGTAGAAGCTTCTGCTTCTTCTTAATATTGAACAGCTTTATCAGAGAGACTGGAGTCTGATATTTTTGGATCAAGAGTGCTTATGGTGCTGGATATTCTCTCCAAAATGCTATTATGATCCTCATCAATCACTCCAAAGGTTCTATCCAATCTTGTCCAGAGTTCCTTTGGGTCTTCAATATATTCATTCGGGTCTTCAAAAGATCTAATGAGGTAGCGCAAGCTATGAGAAAGTCTCGTTGCTATTGTTCCAAAAGATCCATCACTTATATTCAGCCAATCAATCTGACTAAAACACTCTTTATCAAGTCCAGTAGACACCCTACAAATACCTTGTCTTATCAAAGATGAACTCATCTCCTTCTTCCATCCTGAATAGTTTGAGGACAGGGTGAGAAGAGGAACTGATGAATCCATTCGAATTTGTACCTACAAAAAAAAAAAGGGCACTGTAAGGTATTCCAACCTGCACTTTTGGAATTTTCTTCACACCCAGCTTAGTTAATCAAGCAAGCTTGATCAACAATTCCTTTGCTTGGGGTATTAAGTGGTAAATTCTCTGCTTCTGGTGCAGTGCTGGAAGGAGCAATTTTGCTCAAAAATGATCCAGAAGGATATTTGAGGAGGATAAATGCCTTGTCCGTCAAGGCTCTGATACCATATTAAATTGAGCACATACATCTATGGACAAACACACAACTCACATGATAGATCACACAATTTACTCAGTTATTGAAGAATGAAACAGTGCAAAAATGGCTTGCATCTATTAATGCTTTTCATTAATCAAAGAGTAATTAGATAGATAATTACAATGAAGTACAATGGATTTAATAGCCACAAGCAATTCGAATCCACATGAGGAAATTCGAATTGATTAGACTCTACTTAACTATAGGTAACTAATACCTTGTTTAAATCACTATTGGAGGACTCAATAGTTAACTGACCTTGTCTAAACCATAACTGGAGTTCATCAGAGTTCTAAAACACAACTCAAGTGCTACATTCAGTGTTGACTAAGGCTAACTTACTGTGGTAGGTGAGAAATTCCCCCCTTCTGAGTTCAGTTAAGTAAACCTAGTGCTAACTGAATGTAGAGCACTAGAACTGAATGTAACTGACTCCTAACTTAGCTTAACCAGTCATCAACTGAAGTGAATTGACCTTGGTTGGTTTCGGCACTCCCAGTGGCTCCTAAATTGTAGGGTTTGGTCTAGGAGGCTCCTAAAGTGATGCAATCAAGTGCAATCAGTGGTAGTGAGCCTCAATTAGTGTTCCCCACACTTTAGTAATTGAAACATGTGCCCCAATTAGGCCAAGTGGACCCAATGGTGTTAATGACTATAAATAGACTGGATGGACTCTTGATTTAGACATGACTCCTGATTTAGACATATGACCAGTTTGGACAAGGGAGGACTAATAATCCTAACAAAAATGTCCATATTTCCTGATAGAAAATCAATATTTGCTAAGTATAGATTGTCAATAGAAGATCCTATTCGCAGAAAATGAAAGGCCAAGAAAATCCTGAAAAGAATCAGATGTGTTCGAAGGCCTCAAAGGAATTCTCGGTTTAGTAAACCTCCTAATGGGTTTCGAAAGAGAGAACATTACAAAAGTATTCCCAACACCCATTACTATTCTCCAAATGATATAAAGATTAAAACCTTCAAAGAAAAACATAAGCTTACTTGTTGGCTCTGTGGACAACCAGGACACCTAGCAAAAAGATGCCCACAAGGAGAAACATCAAAGAAAACCAGGGGAAAAGATTCCCAAAATAAGGTACACGGAAATACTAAAAGAGAAATGGATTCTAGAATCCCTATTCATTGCAACCGTTGTGGTTTAGATATGCATGTCATTGATGCCTTCCCCAGAAACCCTTTTATTAAACAGGAAGAAGTTCATATAGCTCAAGGAAATTTCCGTTCTAGTCCTGAAACTTATGAATTTGAATATGACACTGATGATTTATCGGAAGCATCTGGCAAAGGGATATCAAAAGAAATGGACGGTCGTAGTTCCCACTAGATCAGTAGCCCTATCAATTATATTAAAATACCAAAATGTCGATCGGCATTAATTTTTTTTAACAAAAATGGGTAGATGCATATCATTAAAGTAAAAAAATACATGGATCATTTTTGAAGTGGTTGAGATCAAACCACCCTATCATTTGAATGGAAGGATCCATATAGACAATTATATTTGTGCACACCATGGACTTACATAGAGTCTCCTGTATTCTTTTCTTGTTAAAACTACAAACCCTCATCCTAGTTAAAGAATGTAATCTCCTAGTGAATGCAAATTAATCCCAAAGTGTTAGTTAGTAATAGGTTAGAAACTTATGATCAAACTCTTAATGTAACTAAATATTTAATGTATTTTTTAATTTTGTTTTGAATGAGGAAGAAGGAAGGATACTTCATGGAATATATTGTTATTCTTTACTTCTTGTTTCTATATATTTTTCCATGGTATTAGAGTAGGATAATATTGCATGTAGAAAGTCATTCTAAGCCTTTTCAGAGATAGGGAATCAAGAGAGCATGCATCAAGCCTCAACAAGAGAGAAAGCATCAAACCATTTTGAAGAAAGGAGAGAAGGAAAGAAGGACCAAAGACCTGATAGATAATTTTTGTGTGCCAATTGGAGGCTTAATTCATGGCACACAATCCTTAAAATATTCCCTTATGGTATACATGGGATAAATGGGCTAATTTACTCCCTCAATCATGGTAGAGACCCTAAGACCCATCCTCAAAGCCAAGATAATCCTAATGGCATGCATATCTCCAATTGGATAACAACAATCCTCTACACAGGTCATGGATGTTTTTTTTATGCCTCAATCAAGAATTTGAGCTATAGAAGCTTACATCAGAGCCTAAGGAATTAGGTTCCTCATCCAAACTTGGTACAGTCCTTGAATAACATCCCTATTGCTCAAAACCTTCAATTGAAACCTATATCCCGATTCATACTCCAAATTTCCCATAGAGGTCTAGTTTGGTGGTTTGAGGCCTTGTTGATGGCATGTAATATTTTTCGGTTATTACTTTAAGGATCAAGGAATGTGTTTCCTCCATTAAACATGACATATCCCCCATGACCCATCCATGGTGTTTGAAACCTCTAAATGACATCTATGCCTCAAAATGCAGGCCAAATTTATTTTAGATATTGTTAAAGAAATGTAACTCTGAAAGATATTATAGAAGATATTATATTTTATATTATTATTATTTCCACTTCTAGATATTTTGTTCCTTCGATTAGGGATGTTATTGTTGTATTTGGTCATGTAAAGTCTTGAGGTAAAACCTTTGTTGTAATTCAGGTAAGTAGTACCCACAAAAGTATTATTAAAATGTATTTTTGAGTCCCCCAAGGCAAGTAAGCCCTGGTAATGAGGAGAAATCAGCCTTGTTGGGTTATTAGGATTCTCATTTGATCTGTATAAATAGGTGAGGAACCTCCCTAATTTGGATATTCTGACAACTCAAGGAAGTTCACTAGAGAGAGGGGAAACAATCTATCTAAGGAAAAGGAAGCAATCTAGTCTTATTTCTAGGGTCTTACATTGTACTTGTTGAGGTCTATATAGAGGAATTTTTTCTAGGTTTTATCCCCCATGAGGGTTTCTCGAAACAAATTTTTGTGTTCTCTTTTCTGATGTGCTTTTTTTCTTTCAGTGATCCTTTTTTTGGCTTAACAAATTTCAAAGAAATATTAACATGGTATCAGAGCCAACCTGAAAGAATACATTGAGCATAAGATTTTTCCATGGTTCAACAAGATAGTGTTCACTATTACAAACACCTTCCTCCATAGATCGACCAAAAAAGAAGGACTATTCAACTTTCCCTAGGAGGGAGCATATTTCTATTGAAATAGATTTCAATTTTGTGGACTTTCAATTTTTGACCTACCATTACTCCTAGAAGAAATTAGGGAATCATATTTTTCAAATTTTTGTCCATGGATTTGGGAAAATAAAATAAAGTTTGGCTCGCCTTGGGGGGTGCATATTTTCCTCCCATCAGGATTGCAAGTTACCATAGCTAAAAAATTAGGGTTTTCATGTCAAACCCCGGTCAACTTGAAGAAGATTCCAGAAGCAATTCTCAATTGGTAAGTTCTTCCTCCTTTATTTCCATTTGAGGTTCTCATTCATTAAATATGACAAACAATACCATGTTTGATGAAAAACTTGAAGGAGCAAAAAATTTTAGAGCATGGAAATACATAATCATGCTCATCTTTGAGGAACGTGACCTAGAAGGCTACATCAATGATGAGGCCAAGGAACCAAAGGGAGATGAAGCAAAGGCCAAGCACAAGAATTATATGATCAAATCCAATAGTATCATAGCTGATTCCATTAAGGATCATTTGATCCCTCAAGTGTATCCAAAGAATACTCCAAAGGAAATATGTGATGCACTAACCAGTCTGTTTGAAGGAAAGAATATTAATAGAAGAATGACATGGAGAAACCAACTCAAGGGTGTAAATATCCAAAAGGAAGAAACCATGCAGTCATACTTCTCAAGAGTATCTCATATCAAAGAATAGGTATAAGCTATTGGTGACATGGTAGAAGAAGCGAAGATTATGATGACCACCCTAAATAGTCTTCTAAGAGAATGGGATTCCTTCATTACACGAATATGTTCTAGAAGAAATATAACCAAGCTCAACACAATATGGGAAGAGTGTGTACAAGAAGAAGGAAGGATAGAAAATAGAGAATAAAAAAAAATGATAATGGATTATCAATATCTACTTCTCATACAAAGAGTGGAAGAAACAAAAGGAAGGATCAAGGATCACCTCCTAAGAGATCACAAGACTTCAAAAGAGGTAAGAATTTTAAAAAGGATTACTCATCTTATGAATGTTATACATGTCATAAGTTAGGACATATCTCTAGACATTGTCCACTTAATAAATATAAGTTCAATAATAAGAACGGAGAGTTTCATGCCCATGCAGCCGAAGAGAATGAATCAGATGAAGAGAAGGGTAGAGAGAATGAAGACCCTAATGTAGAATATGTCTTAATTTCAACCCTCACACAATCAGTCTCTCATGGAAATGACACTTGGCTCATAGATAGTGGTCATTCCAAACGTATGATAGGTCACATAGACTCTCTCACATTTCTTACTCAAAAATGTTATCCAGACAAGGTGCAGATTGGAGATGATTATCAATATCCCATCAAACGAATGGGAGAATCCTCTTACAAGCTAAAATATGGTAGGTAAATGAAGATGAAAGAAGTCATATATGTTCCATTTTTAAAGAATAATCTTCTTTCTATATCAGTTTTAGACAAGAAATGATTCATATTTTCCTTTGTAGATGTTTAAGTTCTTATGTGGCCAAAAAGAAGGACAATAAATGATGCGGTTTTAATAGGTGTTGAAGAAGGAGAAATATACAAATTAAAAGGGAACGCATATTCAACTCTCACATCCATTACCATTATTCCATGTGAACTATGGAATAGAATAATTTCTCATGTGAACTAAAAAACATTACCAATTGTGAGCAGGGCAGTAACAAGTCTATCAGAAATCCAGATCAATCGTGAAGGGGTATGCAAAGAATGTGCTTAAGGAAAGAATATCAAGAATCCATTTCCAAGTAGTAATGGTAAAGAAAAAGAGATCTTGGATATTTTTCACTCATATGTGCACGAACCAATGTCAACCACTTCCTTAAGTGTGTATGTCTATTATGTATCTTTTATTGATTACTACTCTCATAAGACTTGTATATATTTCTTGAAAGGAAAATATGAACTACTTGAAAATTTCAAGTCTCTTGAGGAGAATCTCTTTGAAAAGAATATCAAGACCTTGAGATAAAATAATGGGGGAGAATTTACTTCAAATGAATTCAAATACTTTTGTAAAGAAACTGGGATTAAGAGGGATCTTACTAGACCGTATAATCCTCAATAGAATGGAGTGGCAGAAAGGAAGAATACGTCTATCATGGAAGCAGTCAAAGCCATGATCCATGATCAATATCTACCCATGCATTTGTGGGTTGAAGCAACAAGGACTGTAGTCTATGTGCAGAATAGAATATCCCATAGTGCTTTTGGAAACAAAACTCCATAAGAGATGTTTACCTATGAGAAGACGAAAGTCAGCCACCTGGAGATATTTGGTTGTCTTGTTTACTTACATTTTCCCAAGGAGAAAAGATCAAATTTGGACCCTTAAGGAAAGAAGGGAATATTTGTTGGATATAGTGACCAATAAAAAGATTACAGAATCTATATCCTAGGTTTCCGTCAGATAGAGATTAGCAGAAATGTCACATTTGGTGAACATGTAGATTTTAGTAAATTTAGAAAGGAATATGCACATAAATATCATGAATAAGAAGAAGAAGCTCCCAAAATTACAGAATTTAGTAGAACACCAGTTCGAGATTTTGAAGAAGAACCTATACCATAAGATCATGACATGGTAGAACCTCAAGGACCCATTGAGACACCCCATGAGATGATTTCAATAAAGAGAATAATATCTTGGGATCTTGATATAATTCAAGAAGAAAAATATATGGTGCACCAAAAGGAAGAAAGAGACCAAGACTCTACTCCAACTATGTAGCATTGATGTGTAACCTTGTTGATGAAGAACCCACATGTTTTGAAGAAGATTCAACGAAGAAAGAATGGATGGATTCCATGATCAAAGAATACCAATTTATCTTAAAGAATAATGTTTGGGAAGTGTTTCCAAGAGCAAAGTATAAATCAGTGGTATCTTCAAAATGATTTTCAAGACAAACCACTCAACAAATGAAAGTATTGAAAAGTTTAAAGAAATATTTTTGTTGAAGTAATTTATAGGATTTTATATGACTTGCCAAAGATGATGATGTTTTATATTATTATTATTATTATTATTATTTTCACTTAATTGTTGGACAAATTACTTTAGTTTAATTGTACTCATATTTTAATGTCTATTGAAAGTTAAAGTTGATTAATGGGATTGTTATAAATATAATGTGTAAAGATAAAAGAGAGGACAAAAAACATCCTTAGAAGAATACATTTATGTTGAAACCATCCAAATGTCACTTTAAATGTATATGGCAAAGATAGTGTTGTAGCACATGGTGACAATCCCATTTCCAATAGTGGTATTGTTGATAGGATTGATGATTTATCATGTTGTTAAGATTTACTTTCCCTCAAGGAATACTTCTAATATGATGGTTTCACATGTGATTAAATTTTCCTATTGAATTTTGGATATAGGCTCAAAAGGTACTTTCGGGTTAGCAAGTATATGTGAACTTTTACTATGTTTCCATACCTAGGACTTGAGTGTTGCCACACAAATTAACACTTGTATGCCTTCCTTTCATGTAAAAATATCATACTTTCCAATAGTGTACTCGATCCGAAAATGCTTGTTTCTGTTATTCTAGAAGGGATTCTTATAGTTGGCATTTCATTTCCTTGTCTTACAAAGCTTGTAGCTGATTTATTGAAGGTACAAGACCAATTCTACTCCAATTCAATTTTAGTTCTCCTTTTCAACAATTTTACCCTCCAACTTCAACTTATTACACTTTCATATTATTACACCTTCTTAAGACAAATGCACTTGCTAATCTAAATTCTTCGCCAATAATTGTGCTACTATAGAGCTAAAATAACATTTTTGTTGAAATGATGGATGTCCATGCCAGACGATGAACATAGCCAGAACTACTTCATCAATGAAGATTATAATTCAAACGGCTGCATCATTGACAATTCTCATAAAATAATAAAAAAATATTATTTTATTATTTCCTAAATAGCACAAAACTATTATTTTAAAAATTTTCTAACTAATACAAATTTTTAAATAATATACATTGAAACATATTATTTTATAATTTTCTAACTCATACAAGGTCAGTTCTTCCCCTTTGAAAGGTTCCATCATGGACAATTCTCATAAAATAATAATAAAATATTATTTTCTAATTTCCTAAAGAGTACAAAATTATATTTTATAATTTTTCTAACTAATGCAAATTTTCAAATAATATAAAGTCAAAGATATTATTTTATAAATTTTCTATCTCATACAAAGTCAAAAGGGATTTGAATCACAATAGATTTCAATATAACTTGCTGCCTATAGATCGACAAAGTATAATAATTAATCATTAATAAAGGGTTAAAATTTACTTGATGGAAAACTGGTCATCATGCATTTACAAAATTTCATGTTAAGATTTTTATTTTAACCCATAAATACAAGGCAAAAAGTAGTTCTCCATTTATATTTATATTTACTTTTACAATGAAATGGCCATAGGTACTGTGTATTACGTCCTGATTTGAACCCTATAGCGTTCAAAAGACAGACATTCAAAGACCACCCACATGTTCTCTCTTCTTTTTATCTCCTCCTTTTTCTACTGCTTCAGATCATAAAGTCGGGCGATGGGGCGGTAATTTCCAATTAGGGTTTTTCAATATCAACAACAACAACAACGTTAAAGGCTGGTATCTAGGTATTTGGTATGCCAATGCTTCACAACAGACAATCATTTGGGTGGCCAACGTGGAGCAGGCCACTATTCAATGGTAAATGTGTGTGTTTTTCCAAGGTGACAAACAACCAAGTTTACAAATATTGGGCGAAGACTTCTGAGAATTTTTTCAACCACCCTTTGGTATTTTATTTCTTCTCCATGAGATTTCAGTTGGTTTATCAAACCAACAACTCTGGTGTAAAATGATTTTGCAGTCTCCAAATCTTTCATAGATAGAGATTGAAAATATCTTCTCATAATCTGCAACTTGTAATTCTTTACCTTGCCCAAGCCTTGATAGGAGGTCTCCAATGTATCCCATGATTTATTAGCGTTAACTGCTGCTACTCTTGGGAGTATGATTTCATGCATGGCTTGATGTATGTAGAACAAAGCCTTCCCATCTTTCTTCCTCTGTTCCCTCGGGACATCTTTCTCAGCTTGTGTGAAATTGTTATATGTTGTCAAATTGTTATATGTTGTCATGTCTGTTGGTTCATGTTGGACCATCTCCTAGACATCTTGACCTATGAACAAAGCCTTCATTGCTAGATACCAATACTCATAATTATTTCCTGTCAAAATTGCTGTTTGCAATGAATTAGAAGTGGAAGCCATTTTTTATTTTTAACTTTTCCTTAGAAAATTACTTTTCAACTTTTTAAGAGAAGATTTCTTTCCTAAACCTTGCTCTGATACCACTTAGCCAAAATAGAGCCGACTAAACTTGACTTTACTGCTTAGTTATTAAAAATTTCACGCCAACCTCTTTTTCTTTTTCTTGTCAGGTGAAACTTGTCTAACTCCCAACTAGACAAGTTTATCAAATTTGGTCGGCCTTTTAGACTCGACTAATTTACCTCGACAAGTTCTTACTTGTCTGTTCTATGGACAATTACTTGTTAGTTCTATCGATAGGTTTTACTTTGACCACTAGTCGTCTTGACCTCTTCGACCACTAGTCAGCTTGACCACTTCAACCACTACTCGGCTTGATCACTTCGATGACTAGTCAGTTTACTCAACCGACCTTGTCGGTTCACTTACTTTGGTTTGAACTTTTGTTTTAGTTGGAATTTACAAATGATATTTCTTAGTATAAAAGACTAAAGAAATTACAAATGCTTTTCATCTGTGAGTAAGATGAAGTAAAAAGTGACACATTAACAATTCTAGAGAACTTATAAAAACATATACCCAAATATTTAGGAAGGCTTGAGTCAGCCACTTAAACTTTCACTAGATGAGAAATTTAAGGATTCTTGTTCTTTCACTCAACCAGAATTGTAAACAACATTTACATAAGTAAATATGGAGGAAATGTGAGGCTAAATAAACATGCATTCAACCATAAACTATTTCATATAAATAACTTGTGCGGAAACAACAAAGGCATTACAAACTTGTTGATCCAAACTTGTCGTCTCACCGACTGATCCTTTTACAGAGCTTCCGCTCTTTGACACAATCACACACACAAAAGCTTGAGATTCAACTTCACTCTATGCTCTATTTCTCTCTTTCTATTGTGTTTTGTGTCTATTTTCTAACTTGATTTACGATCTTCTTCTTCGACTCATAGGAAACTTGAAAAATTGCTTCTACATGAATCTACAAACTTTCCATTAATGGCTGTAATAATTATCTACCTACAAACTTAGCTTCAGAAACTAATTCGACTGGTTTAGATTGTTGAATCATGGACTCTTCCTCTTCTCAGACTGACCGACAAGAACTAGACTGATACAGACTCTGATAGAGTTGGCTGAGATCAAATACGTATCTGAGAGTAATTAATATTTCAAACACTCCCCCTTAATTATGAGTAGATGGGGATTTTTAAAACAAAATTTTACAAAATATTTCAGAGCTTAGACTTTCTCTATGCATGATAGAGTTCACTATGAAGAACTTGTCATTCCAATATAACTATGCAGATACTCGAATGTGTCCTTTGCCAATGGTTTTGTAAAGATGTCTTCAAGTTGATCTTCAGACCTACAAAATTCCAAACAAATTTATTTGTTGTTCACCAACTCTCTTATGAAATGAAACCTTATGTCAATGTGCTTGGTTCTCTTTTGGAACACATGATTCTTGGATAGTGCTATGGCTGAATTTTTGTCATTGAAGTTGGTTTTCGGTTCTTGAAGGTTCTGAGACAAGTCTTTTAACACTCTCCTCATCCAAACAACTTGACATGTAACACTTGTCGCTGCAATATACTCTGCTTCTACTAAAGGAAAAGTTACTATGGGTTGTTTCTTTGAATCCCATGAAATAACACCTGTACTTGTTACCACCTAAGTTGTACTTAGTGGTTTTTTATCAAGTGAGCCTGGTGAACTGGACAAGGATAACTTGTTCGAACTTCAGAAGACCTTTAGTCTTGCTTCTGGGAAACTTTGTTGTACTATATCACATGTTCCTACCCCCTTGGGGGAGTTGTAATAAATGTTCTAGCATGATAGTGTCTGTAAAAGACTCGGTCTCTTAGATTTTATTTGTCAATCCGATCAACCCAGGGTTTTTTCCCTTGGTTATTATTGGTTGTTGAATAAACGACTGATAATTTCTAAGTTTTTCACTCCATACCTCCAAAGTTGGGGTGGTCAGCTTGGCATTTAGGCCTATTGAGATTATTAGAGTCTATGTGTCAATGTATAAACATGCTAGCCATCATGGTCGAGTCATATGAACAGGTCTAAGTCCCCCTAGGTTTTTTTCAATTTTTTTAATTTTTTAATTTTTTCAGTGTTTTTTATTAAAATTTAATTTTTTCAAAACTTAGGCTATTTTTTAATAGTTTAATTGGAAAAATTGGTTTTGTAATAAAAGTGGGCCAAATCATCAGTTTCAATCATGTAGGTGCTCATTCTCAAGCTAAAAGCACCATGTAAACATGTGGTCCCACCTTTTTTAAGGTTTTGAGTGACTTTTCATCACTAAGGTCAGAAAACCCCCAAAAATCAATAATTGATTATTTTAATTAATAAATTGATGAATAATGGAGCAAATCCAAAATCCTAGATCAGTGGATTCTCAGCCAATTTGATTGAAATCAGTCAGATCTGAACCAGATTGACTGGATCTGACAAATCCTTGACTGAAGAAGGCGATCTGAACAGATCCAGAGTTGATCTTCAGCATCCTTTATGCAGAATTGCACCCTCTCTCTCTCCTCCACACGTGTGGGCTCTCTTGGAAGCTCTGTGGATTGATGTGTCAATATATGGGTTGATGTGTTAGCTCAATCAGCCCCCCGATTGACAAGTAAGCTCAGTTCAGCTTCAGATCGGCATTGATGGACTCTCCTTCAACTACAGTGGTCTGTCTCCTTGGGATTTGCGCCCCCCATGAGCTGGATCTCCTATTTTTTGGATAAATAAAGCTCAGTCTACCTCTTCCAAGCTAGTTAGAGTTGGATTAAGGAGCTATTGCTATTTTAATACTGTGTAATATCTTTTTCTAATGGAATAAAGTGAAGCTTTAGAGGCCAAATTTGTGTAATGCTTTTATATGTGTGGATTTAACATTGTCTTGCATCTTTTTACCGTTGGCTTTCTCTCAATTTCTGTACCTAAATCCTGTCTGGCTTAATGATTCAACTGAATCAATAGGATTATAGATGGGAAAGTAATACTACTTTTTTTTCAATATCTCATAGTATATATGCTTAAAGATTCATATCATACATGTTTAAATAAGTTTATTTGCATGTAATCCCTCTCTTTCTTCATATATTTCTATCCAAATCTCATAAGGTTTTGTGCAAGACTGTTTGTTAGTTTTCAGGTAACAGGGGTTGGACGAACTGTGGATCTAGCTTGACACCACTCGGCATCCGATTGTTTTGTGAAGGCATTGTCCCTCAGCATTCCATTAACTAGTCTTCTTTGCATATCCATTCCCCAGCAACAAGCGCTCTTCCTTTCCTCTTCCTCCATCAAATTTCTTCAAAATCAGTCTGGTTACTTGTTTTGCAGCTTCAAATTTGTTTATATATATCAATTTCAGAGTTCATATTACATATATATTTCTGCCTTAAAGCTCATAAAACTAGATCTCATTCCTAAAGAAAATTTTTAGAAGCATTCTAGATCTAGTTTTAGAGAAAATTGTCATCTTTCAAGGCTGTGAAAGTAGATCTAAAGCTTGTTGAATGGATGGTTGTTTCCTTATAATATAAAAATTTATATTCAGCAATTTAAGTGATTCATATTGGCTGATCCCAAACCAGGCCAAGATCCCAACCAAAGCTTGCTTTCCTTGGTTCTTTTTCTGCTTCTTTAAAAACTAGTTTTAACTTAGAATTTTTGGGTAAAACGTTTGTTCATCCAAAAGTAATTTCAAAGTACTTTTGGGAATATTTAAATGTTATAGGCTTGCTGTTTTTTAGCAGGTGTAACAAAAAAAGGAGGAGGCACTGTCTGGAAAGCATTTTTGGACCATTCGAAACCCCCCAGGGGGTCTCTGTCTTCCAAAATTTTCAAATTTTTGCAATTTGTAAACCTTTGGTCTCATCCCATATAAGGAACAAGTGGATTAATTTCAGTTTTATGATATTTTAATTGTTTCTAATAAAAATAAAAATCTTTTCGGATGGGCTCTTTCGAGCCTATTCACCATCCCCCATGGGGGAATTTGCGTCTGAGTCATTTTTTACTTTTTGTTCATATTTTTTCAATCTAGTGTAGTTATAATATGTAGGGTAGTATAATTTGACTTATAATCATTTCCATATTCCATATCTAGTTGTTTCAAAGTAATTTTAATACTTACCCCCCAAGCCTCCTTTTGAGCCGAAAGGTGAAGAAAGGGTCGTGGTAGTCTAATTAGAAAATTGTGATTTTCTTATCTGTTTATGCTTCATATGCTATCATCACTTGTTTTAGTAATCATAATAAATTCAACCCCTCCTTGATTCCTCGATTGAGGTCCACTTGGACCGAAAGAGGTTCCTGGAGGGTTTTATTTTTAACAAGAACACCTCTTTTAAAATTTACTAAAAGTAATAAAGACTTTGGTGTGTATGCTCTGTACTTGGTTGTGGTTCATCCAATTAGTCAAGCTACATCAAAAGCACTCGAGTTATTAGAATAATTAGGATTCACTCTCCCCAAATTAACAAACCATTAGGCGAAAATCCAATGCCTCAATCAAACCATTACTGTGCAAAAATAACCAAAGAAAGCGAGAACTCCTGAAAAGTGAACTCAAGGTGCCGATATTTGTTACACCTTCGGGTGCATTATGAACAACATCCTCAGAGACTCCATTCAGCCCACATATTCCTTGCGGGTAGCCGTGACGGTTTAGTTTTGGACATACTTCAAGTACTCCATGGGTATCTCTGGAGTCCCCTCACCTATGTTAACTTACTCATCTTCTTACATTAATTTAAAATTAACCAAGATGCAATTGCACAACATTCATTCCAGCACTTGCAAGCACTCTTAATTGTTTTTCGACTACATTTTCAACACACTAGTTAACTGTTTATTTCTTTCAATCTATATGTGATTGGATGTCATTTTTTGTGCTTACTTGTGATTATCTCATCATATTATTTGTTCTTAACAATTGTTAAAGTGAAACTCCTAAAAAACTAACTCTTTAATACCATCATCATACTAAATATTTTTTCCTTAGTAACTTAATAGGGTCTACCTCCCTTGGCTTCATTAGGATTTGAGCCTAAACAGAGGAGTCAAGAACAAGGTTACATCCTTGACTTGAGACTTTCCCCCAAGAACACACTGAGTGGCTTGAATATTTATGCCACGTAACCTAGGTGTGTGAAAGGCAGAAACGCTTTTTGACACCGTTGTCGGGGATAAATATTTCCATTCCCGGGTACGACTTAGCTTAACTTTTTTCCAAACAACTAAAAAGATAAAAATAAAATTGATTGATCTTGTCTTTAAAAAACATAAAAATTAAAATTCGATCTATTTGGTGACTCCGCTGTCTAACATCCCTCCAAGAATTTCTACCCGAAGAAACTGCCATCAATTATTCAATCCTCTCCCTGATCCCGAAAGGTTTATTAGGGAAATACTGAATAGGCAGACTTCTCGTAGAAACCTTGAAAATTTAGGAGACCAATCCCTCTCAGATATGCATCACATATTTGTAGAGAGTCATGTTCACCAATATCAAGAAATGACAGAATTGTTCAAACCGCTTGACTTTTCTCAGATAGCAGGTGCTCCCCATGCCATTCCAAAAGAAGTTATAAAGAAGCTCCCCATATTTCAGGGCAACAATGCCATCATAGCCAAGTCTCACCATCGAAAGTTTGAAAAGCACCTAGTAAGTTATTGCAATGATGCTACCCATGACCATGACAATGTCAAAATGAAGCTCTTTGCTTTATCCTTAGAAGATGATGCTGAAGAATGGTACCTCGACCTAGATGATGATTCATATAAAACTCTTATTGAATTCCTAGAGGGTTTTAAGAAGAAATGGGGAGAAAAGAAAGAACCAATACATCTACTTGCTATCCTTCACAACATTAAGAAGATGGAGAATGAAACCATGGATGAATTTAACACTAAGTTTAGGCGTGTGGTTACGGACCTCCATAAAGAAATCAAGACAAAGGATGCCTCCATCCTCATATCTTACATCAAAGCTTTCACTGGTGATTTGAGGTACCAATTAAGAGACAAAGAGCCGGCCGATCTAAAAATTGCTCAGGAATTGGCCAATAAAATAGAAAAGAATATGCAGTCTTCAGGCAAATCCAACATTCCAGGTTACACTAAGGGAAAATCCGTTGAATCAAAAGAAAAGGGAGCCTCTAAATATCCCATGGAAAATGTAACATACATGATAAAAGACTTGGTTAGTAGTTAAAACCAACTTATGGCAAATTAGTCTGCACAACTGAATCATATGCACAATAGAATAATCATAATGGAAATAAATAATGGACCTAGGAACTTTCAGCCTAGGTAGAATCAAATGAATCAAAAGAAGTTTCCCCAGCAAAAGCCTAGGATTCCAAACCAGTTAGACTCCGCTAACATGGTAGAAGAAGTAATTCCATGGTGTATACCAGGTGAACAATTCCACCAAGAAAGCAATTGTTATGTTGCGAATCAAGTCATGGAACATGGACTTCCCGAGGTTAGTAGTCAGGAAATAACTTCAAGCAAGCCTGATCATATATACATGGTAGGCTAGGCCTACCCTTTGTCACCAGATAAACAGTACAAACCTAAGGATGAAACAATCACAGAACCTTATAGTGAAACTTATGATGAAAACTGAAATGTACATGATGGGACTCCTATGTGTTCTCCATATAATGATGACAGTCTGGAAGGTTTACTGCATTGTGACATTTTCTCTGAAGAAGATGAGTACGAAAATGAGGACAAGTATAACTTGGATCATGATACAAGTGATGAAGACTCCTTTATGTCCAACAAAGATGTTGAAGAGGAGTCCTGGACATTCATGGAAAATCATATCTATGAGGAAAATAATGAACTAGAAACTTTGGTTGGTTTTGTTGATTCTCCTGTCTATGGCATATCTAAAGGAGAGAACATGGACCTTGTGGCCTTGGAAAATTTTGATATGGAAAAGGAGCATGTAGTATATCCGAATATGATCAATCTGAGCTATATATCACTATCAGTAATGAAGACAAAGAGAACTTGATATCAGAATGTAATATCAACAATGGAGAATCCATCACATCTGACATAGATGGTGGTGATGACTATTGGAATTTTTGTGAATATATTATTAAGAATCCCATCTATTCTATATCTAGCAAGGGGAGTGTCTATTTAGAAATTTGTGGAAGTCCAATTTACTATACTTCCACAAAGGGAAGCATGGATCTAGAGACCTAGGAAAATCCTAGCATGGAAGAGGAGCACTCAAAACTCTTATATGATCATTCAGAGTCATATCATTTAGAGCCGTACAAAGGTATCAATAATGAAGAAATTGAGAAGCAGTGTTGTGTAAAGACAGATGTGATGCAGTCAGTGGAATATTAGTCTCAACTATCATCTTCACATATGGAGTTTCCTTATGATTTGGAGTCACTTGGGGATTATACAATGAGTTATCATCTGATAAGGCTTGATGATCAATATGATGGTGTAGTCAATATGCCTCATCACTCTGATTTATATATCAACCCTATCCAGTCATGGATAGAAGAAGCTTGCACAAGAACCTACCAGTTTGGGAAGAAGTTTGACGACATTATTCATGCTTATGATTTCCCATCCATCCCACCCATTCCGGATCATCACGCAGGTTTGCATTCTGTAAATAAGGTATCCTTAATTTGGCTGGTAACCAAAGACAAGGACATTTTTTTTATGTTAATAAAATGCTTAGGTGGTTAGATTAGATTTTTTATTACACTTAACCATTTTTATATCATGCTTAGAGTAGAAAAATAAGCTCCTTGAAAGAGAGCATTTACTTTCTGCATTTCTATTTTGTACTTAGATTTAACAAAAAATTTCTTTCATTAGTTATCTATATCTATTTTGTTTGAAAAAATTGGCTTAATTGTTCATTTGGTTTTTATATAAAGCTTGTGCTACTAAGGTTTTCTTGTCAGGTTGAGATGTTTTTACAGGATGTATAAACCAGAGATTATGGTGTTCTCGTATCCTTTCCTTGTCTTATGGCCTGATCAAGCACACATCCCATGGTTGGAGCTAGAATGTTGCTACCTAAGTTGTACTTAGTGGTTTTTTATCAAGTGATCATGGTGAACCGGACAAGGATAACTTGTTTGGACTTCATAAGACCTTCAGTCTTGCTTCTGAGAAACTTTGTTGTACTATATCACATGTTCATACCCCCTTGGGGAATTTGTAATAAATGTTCTAGCATTATAGTGTCTATCAAAGACTCGGTCTCTTAGACTTTATTTGTCAATCCAATCAGCCCAGTGTGTTTTTTCCCTTGGTTATTTATGGTTGTTGAATAAACAACTGATAATTTCTGAGTTTTTCACTCCATACCTCCAAAGTTGGGGTGGTTGGCTTGGCATTTAGGCCTATTGAGGTTATTAGATTCTATGTGCCAATGTATAAACATGCTAGGCATCATGGTCAAGTCATATGAACATGTCTAAGTCCCCCTAGGTTTTTTTCAATTTTTTAATTTTTTCAGTGTTTTTAATTAAAATTTAATTTTTCCAAAACTTAGGCTATTTTTTAATAGTTTAATTGGAAAAATTGGTTTGGTAATAAAAGTGGGCCAAATAATCAGTTTCAGTCCTGTAGGTGCTCATTTTCAAGCTAAGAGCACCATGTAAACCCATGGACCCACTCTTTTTTAGGTTTTGAGTGGATTTTCATCACTCAAGTCAGAAAACCCCAAAAAATCTATTATTGGTTATTTTAATTAATAAATTGATGAATAATGGAGCAAATCCAAAATCCTAGATTAGTGGATTCTTAGCTGATTTGATTGAAATCAGTTAGATTTGAACCAAATTGACTGGATTTGAAAAATCCTTGACTAAAGGAGGTGATCTAGACAGATCCAGATTTGATCTTTAGCATCCTTTATGGGGAATTGCACCCTCTCTCTCTCTCCTCCATGCGTGTGGGCTCTCCTGGAAGCTCTGTGGATTGATGTGTCAATCTGTGGGTTGATGTGTCAGCTCAATCAGCCCCCCGATTAACAAGTAGGCTCATTTTAGCTTCAGATCGGCATTGATGGACTCTCCTTCAACTGCAGTGGTCTGTTTCCTTGGGATTTGCACTCCCCCTGGGTTGGATCTCCTATTTTTTGTATAAATAAAGCTTAGGCTGCCTCTTCCAAGCCAGTTAGAGTTGGATTGAGGAGATATTGCTGTTGTAAAACTATGTAATATCTTTTTCTATTGGAATAAAGTGAATATTTGGAGGCCAAATCTGTGTAATGCTTTTATATGTGTCGATTTAACATTGTCTTGTAGCTTTTTACTGTTGGCTTTCTCTCAATTTCTGCCTCTGAATCCTGTATGGCTTAATGATTCAGCTGAATCAATAGGATTATAGATGGGAAAGTAATATTACTTAATTTTCAATATATCATAGTATATATGCTTAAAGATTCAGATCATACATGCTTAAATAAGTTTATTTGCATGTAATCCCTCTCTTTCTTCATATATTTCTATCCAGATCTCATAAGGTTTTGTGCAGGATTGTTTGTTAGTTTTTCATGTAACAGGGGTTGGATGAACTGTGGATCTAGATTTACTCCACTGGGAATCCAACTATTTTGTGAAGGCATTGTCTCTCAGCATTCCACTAACTAGTCTTCTTTGCAGATCTATTCTGCGACAACAAGTGCTCTTCCTTTCCTCTTCCTCCTTCAAATTTCTTCAAAATCATTCTGTTACTTGTTTTGCATCTTTAAGATTATTTATATCTTTCAATTTCAGAGTTCATCTTACATATATATTGCTTCCTTAAATATCATAAAACTAGATCTCATTCCTAAAGAAATTTTTACAAGCATTCTAAATCTAGTTTTAGGGAAAATTGTCATTTTTCAAGGCTATGAAAGTAGATCTAAATCTTGTTGAATGCATGGTTGTTTCCTTAGAATATAAAAAATTATATTAATAAATTGAAGTGCTTCATATTGGCTTCCCCCAAATCAGGCCAAGATCCCTTGCTTTCCTTGGTTCTTTTTCCGCTTCTTTAAAAACTAGTTTTAACTTAGAATTTTGATGTAAAAAGTTTGTTCATCCAAAAGTAATTTCAAATTAATTTTGGGCATATTTAAATGTGATAATATTTATGTTTTTTAGCAGTTGTAATAGAAAAGATAAGGAGGCACTTTCCGGAAATCATGTTTGGACCATTCGAAACCCCCCAGGGGGTCTCCGTCTTCCAAAATTTTCAATTTTTTGCAATTTGTAAAAATTTGGTCTCATTCCATATAAGGAACAATTGGATTAATTTCAGTTTTATGATATTGTAATTTCTGCTAATAAAAATAAAAATCTTTTCGAATAGGCTCTTTCGAGCCTATTCAGCATCCCCCCTGGAGGGATTTGCGTCTGTGTCATTCTTTACTTTTTGTTCATCTTTTTTCAATCTAGTGTAGTTCTAATCTGTAGGGTAGTATATTTTGACTTATAATCATTTCCATATTCCATATTTGGTGGTTTCAAAGTAATTTTAATACTTACCCCATGAGCCTCCTTTTGAGCCGAAAGGTAAAGAAAGGGTCATGGTAATCTAATAAGAAAATTGTGGTTTGTTTATCTGTTTATGCTTCATCTTCTATCATCATTTGTTTTAGTAATAATAATAAAATCAACCCCTCCTTGATTCCTTGATTGAGGTCCACTTGGACCGAAAGAGGTTCCTGGAGGGTTTTCTTTTTAATAAGAACACCTCTTCTGAAATTTACTAAAAATAACAAAGACTCTGGTGTGTATGCCCTGTACTTGGCTGCGGTTCATCCGATCACTCAAGATGCATCAAAAGCACTCAAGTGACTAGAATAATTAGGATTCACTCTCCCCAAATTGACAAACCATCAGGTGAAAATCCAACGCCTCGATCAAACCATTATGGTGGCAAAATACCCAAAGGAAGTGGGAACTCCTAAAAAGTGACCTCAAGGCACCGATCTCTGTTACACCTTCGGGTGCTTTATTAACAACAGCCTCAGAGACTCCATTCAGCCCACATATTCCTTTCGGGTAGCGGTGATGGCTTAGTTTTGGACATACTTCAAGTACCCCTTAGGTATAATTGGAGTCCCCTCGCCTAAGTTAAATTACTCATATTCTTACATTAATTTAAAATTAACCAAGATACAATTGCACAACATTCAGTCCAACACTTGCAAGCACTCTTAATTGTTTTTCGACTCCATTTTCAAGGCACTGGTCAACCGTTTATTTCTTTCAATCTATATGTGATTAGGTGTCATTTTTGTGCTTACTTGTTATTATCTCATCATGTTATTTGTTGTTTACAATTGTTAAATTGAAACTCCTAAAAAAATTACTCTTTACTATCATCATCATACTAAATATTTTTTCCTTAGTAACTTAATAAGGTCTACCCCCCTTGGCTTCATTAGGAATTGAGCCTAAATGGAGGAGTCAAGAACAAGGTGATAGCATTGACTCGAGACTTTCCCCCAAGGACACACCGAGTGGCTTGAATATTTATGCCATGTAACCCAGGTGTGTGAAAGGCGGCAACAGTACCAAAATGAAATGTGTACCATATGTTCTCTTCCTGTCATCTATGTTTCCTCCATTGTCACTGTCAGTGTATCCAATGAGTTTAAAATTTTCTGAAGTTGAATACATAATGCCAAGGTCCTTTGTGCCACTTACATACCTCAGAATTATTGTACCTGCTTGCCAATGTGATTATTTTGGTGACTCCATGAATCTTGAGATCAGACTTACTCCACACATTATGTCTGGCCTTCTCATTGTCAAATACATAAGGCTGCCAACAAGCCTTTTAAACAACGTAGGATCTACAGTTGATCCTTCATCATCCTTGCTCAATTTTAAACCTATTATTATCGATGTTGGGGTTGTCTTGCAACTAGACATGTTAAATATTTTTAAAAATTCACTTGCATACTTTGACTGTGATATAAAAATACCACTTTCAGATTGTTGAACTTCAATGCCCAAAAAAATTTCATAAGCCCTAGATCAGTCATTTCAAATTCACTTTCCATGACTACTTTAAAATCTGTTATGCCAAAGTCACCAGTAAATATTAAATCAACTACATACAGGTAGACAATTAACATCTTACCTTACTCATTAACTTTCGTGTACAATGTCGGTTCACTTTCACTTTTGTGAAATCCATTTTCAGTGAGATAGGAATCAATCTGACTGTAGCAAGCTCTAGGAGCTTGCTTCAAACCATAGAGTTCCTTTTTCAGCCTGTACACTTTATACTCTTGACCTGGAACTTCGTAGCCTTGTGGATGTTCCACATATACTTCCTCTTCTATATAGCCATTAAAAAATGCCGACTTGACATCCATTTATTAAACATACAATTTTTTTGTGCAACAATGGCCAAAACTGTTCTGATTGTATCCATGCGTGCAACAGGTGAAAATGTTTCATTGAAGTCTATGTCGGGATGCTGCGTGAACCCTCTTGCTACCATTCTTGCTTTGTGCTTTGCACATTCCCATCAGCATCTTGCTTGGTGATGTAAATCCATTTGACATTGATTACATCTTTGTCTTTTGGTACATCAACCAGTTCTCATGTCTGTTTTTTCTCAAGGCATTCTATTTCTTCATCCATGGCTTGTGCCCATACTTATTCTTCAACAACTTTTTCAAATGTTAGTGGATCATGTATAGGAGAAAATAATGCAAAGAGAGAGAATGAATTTGGTGTACCATCTTCATATATCTCACGTAGACTTCTTGTCTTCACCGGTTCTGATGATGTCGACCCTGACGAAATGCTTGATGGAGTCTGTTGTCCTCTTGGTGTGCTTGTCCGTGTAGCTTGAGCTTCTACTAGTGTCTATGGTCCTTGTGCTAAACCATGTCGTGGTGTCATGGGATTTGACAGTGTTGCAACCATTTGACTTACGTGTGGTGTTTGAAGCACTTCCTCCGCCATGTCATCATTGTTGACATTTGACACAATCTTGACATTTGTGTCGACAGTTCCATCCCATGATTCATTCTTGAAAAATTGAAGATATCGACTGATTATCACTTTCCTTATGACAAGATCATACAACTTGTATGCTTTTGTGTCTTCATAATAGCCCACAAAAATACATTTCTATCCCTTCTTGTCTAACTTCTTTCTCAGCTCATCTAGAACATGAGCATATGCAACACAACCAAAAACTTTTGAATGAGAAACACTATGATTCATACCTGTCCATGCTTCTTGAGGAACTTTGTTCTTCACACTCTTTATCGAACATCAGTTGATAATGTAAATAGTAGTTGCGACTGCTTTGAACCCCAATATTCATTTGGAAAATGCTTGGATGCCAACATGTTGCATGCCATATCCATGATGGTTGTGTTCTTTCTTTTCGAAATATTGTTCTGCCAAGGTGTATACCGTGTAGTGAATTGATTTTGTATGCCATGGGTCTTGCAAAAATTTAAAAAATAATTTGAAACATATTAACCTCCTCTGTCGGTCCTTAATATCTTGATGCGGTGTCCACTCTGGCTCTCCACGAGATCCTTGAATGACTGAAAATAACTAAATGCATCATATTTATGTTTAAGAAAATATAACCATGTTTTTCTTAAGTAGTTATCAATAAGAGTTAGAAAATAATTGCAGCCACCAATGCATGATGTCTGCATTGGACAACAAATATCAGAGTGAACAATTTCAAGTGCTATGCATGCTCTCTAAGACTTTTCAACTGGAACAGTCTCTCTATGCTTCTTGCCAAAAATGCAACCTTCACAAACCCTTTCTAGTCTGTCGATCAATGGTAATCCTTTCACCATATTCTTTGTGTGTAGTAGCTTTCTCCGACCAAAATTGAGATGTCCAAATCTAAAATGCCACAACCAGGATTCATCCTGAATTTCTGTATGAAATGCAACCTGCAAATTAGCACTGCCATTTTCTTTCTTTTCAAGGTACTCGACTACTTCTTTACTTTCTTCCTTGAACACAACTCCTATATTTGTCTTCCCTTTCATGTCGGGAACTATCCTAAATGGAAACAAGTGATTGCTTGTCATTGGCACTTTTTCTATCACCTGGTCGCTTGGACGCTTGTCTTTAATCACATAGTGACCATATTCTACATAGACTCTATAGATTTTTTGCATCAGTTGTCCAATGCTTAAACAATTATCTTTCAGACCTTTGACATGATAGACATTATGGATATACTTGCTCTCCCCATGTTTGGTTAGAATTCCGACAGTACCATTTCCCAAAACAGTAACTTGGAAATTGTTTCTAAGTGTAACATCATTTTGAAATGAATTATCTAGAATGGAAAACAAATTTAAATTACTAGTCATGTGATTGTTGCATCCTAAATCTAAGTACCATATGTCATGTGGACTTTCTTGAACAACATTGCATTCAATTAGAGATGTAGATGCCATTAACATTGCACTTGTCAGAGTGTTGGTTCTGGTTGAATGATTTGTGATTTTGCTTCCTTGGTCATATTGTTTCTTAATGCATTCATATGCATAATGACAAAATTTCTTACAATAATGAGGTTGGATTTTTTATTTATCAAACCTCTTGCCACTTGGCTGACTTGGATTTTGATTCTCTCCTCTACCACCAACATTTGTAAGACTTCTTCCTCAACCTCCTATGGAACAATTTCTTCCTTTTCCTCTGAAGTTGTTTCTTCCCCTGCCTCTACCATGGCTTGTGGATGACTGTGCTGCGAACTCACCTCCCAATGATGTTTGTGTTCTGCTGAGTCTGTGTTCATGATTGATGAGTGAAGCTTGCAGCTCATCAATGGTAAACATCAACATGTCTGTGTGTTCTTCGAAGGTCACAAACAAGTTTTCAAATCTTGGGGGAAGACTTATGAGAATTTTTTCAACCACCCTTTGGTTTTCTATGTCTTCTCCATGAGATTTCCATTGGTTTATCAAACCAACAACACTGGTGTAGAATGAGTCTATAGTCTCTGAATATTTCATGGATAGAGATTCAAAATATCTTCTCAGAATCTACAACTTGGAAGTCTTTACCTTGCCCAATCCTTGATAGGCGGTCTCTAATGTATCCCATTCTTGCTTAGCATTAACTTCTACTGCTACTCTTGGGGGTATTCTTTCATGCATAGCTTGATGTATGTAGAATAGAGCCTTTCCATGTTTCTTCATTTGTTCCCTCAGGACATCTTTCTCATCTTGTGCAATATTTTTATATGTTGTCATGTCTATTGGTTCTGCATAACCATGCTGGACTATCTCCCAGACATCTTGACCTCTAAACAAATCCTTCATTGTTAGAGACCAATATTCATAATTCTTTCCTATAAAAATTGGTGTTTGCAATGAACTAGAAGTGGAATCCATTTTTAATTTTTAACTTTTCCTTAGAAAATTAATTTTCCACTTTTTAAGAGAAGATTTCTTTCCTAAACCTTGCTCTAATACCAGTTAGCCAAAACCGAGTCGACTAAACTTAAGTTTACCGCTCAGTTATTAAAAATTTCATGCCAGCCTATTTTTCTTTTTCTTGTAGGGTGAAACTTGTCTAACTCCTGGATAGACAAGTTTATCAAATTTGTTCGGCCTTTTAGACTCGACTAATTTACCTTGACAAGTTCTTACTTATCGGTTCTACCAATAGTTACTTGTCGATTCTACCAATAGGTTTTACTTTGACCACTATTCGACTTGAACTCTTCGACCACTAGTTTCCTTGACCACTTTGACCACTAGTCGGATTGATCACTTCGACCACTAGTCAATTTACTCAACCAACCTTGTCGGTTCACTTACTTTGGTTTGGTTTTACTCGGAATTTACAAATGATATTTCTTAGTCTAAAAGACTTAATAAATTACAAATTTTTTTCACTTGTGAGTAAGATGATGTAAAAATTGACACATTAACAATTTTAGAGAAATTATAAAAACATATACCCAAATATTTAGGAAGAGTTGAGTCGACCACTTTGCCATAAAACCTTGAACTTTCACTAGATGAGAAATTTAAGGATACTTGTTCTTTCACTCAATCGAAATTGTAAACAACATTTACACAAGTAAATCTGGAGGAAATGTGAGGCTAAATAAACATGCATTCAACCATAAACTATTTCATATAAATAACTTGTGCGGAAATAACAAAGGTATTACAAAATTGTCGATCCAAACTTGTCGACTCACCGACTGATCCTTTTAGAGAGCTTTGGTTCTTTGAAAAAATCACACACACATAAGCTTCAGCTTCAGCTTCACTCCCTGCTCATATTTATCTCTTTCTCTTGTATCTTGTGTCTATTGTCTAACTTGATTTACAAGGCTTCTTCTTCTATTCATAGGAAACCTGAATATTACTTCTACATTAATCTACAGATTTTCTACTAATGGTTGTAATAACTATCTACCTACAAACTTAGATTCAGAAATTAATTCAACTGGTTTAGATTTGCGAATCGTGGACTCTTACCTCTTGTCAGATTGACCGACAATATCTGGACTGATACGAACTCTGAAAGAGTTGGCTGTGATCAAATATGGATCTGTGGGTAATTAATATTTCCAATAATGGCTACCTTAGTTCCTTATTATTCTACATAACCCCGAGCAATGATCAACAACAAAAGATGTTGGATTGGAAAACACGCTTCGACATTGCAGTGGGGACTTCCCGGGGAATTGTCTACCTGCACAAAAAGTGTAGGGATTGCATTATTCACTACGACATCAAGCCCGAAAACATCCTTTTGGATTGTAAGGTCTTGACGACCATGGGAGGAACCAGAGGGTACTTGGGCCCCGAGTGGCTTTATGGCATGCCCATAACTGTTAAGGATGATGTCTACAGCTTCGGAATGACATTTCTCCAAATAATTGCAGGGCGAAGAAACATAGACAAGGTCTTGGAATACGGCGAGTTGTACTCTCCTGCATGGGCTACAACACAGATCAGCAGCGGAAACGCAATGGAGGTACTCGACAAGAAATTGTTGAAGGATGTAGATGCAGAACAAGTAAAGAGGGCTTCCATAGTGGCAGGATGGTGCATCCAGGATGATGAAGACGATATACTATCACTGAGTAATTGTAGACGTACCCCCTCTTCCCCTGTTCCTCCGTCTCTAGTCATTTTCTTCAAGGATGAATATTCATCTACACGTGCAGGCTGCAACAATGTTAATCCTTGAACTCCGCTACAGAATCCTGAAAAATGTTGATATTTTGTGATATGAATGTTTTTAGAGATTCATAGGATTCGAAAGTATGACTACAGAATCATCCCACCATCCATTGTAGGAGAATAAATTGTGTTGATAAAGATGTTTTTAAAGGTGGAAAGGAGTTGGACTGGCACACACACTTTTATTGATCGGTGGAAAAACCTACTAGCTAATATCACGGAGCTGATTGTCCAACCAGGACACGATGCCTTACCATCCTTCTTATTAGTATTTTCTTTTATGTTTTGCAAGGGTGTTAAACTAAGTTTAGTATTGAGACTGAATTACGACGTCAGCTATAAAATAAACCTTCTCTTTAGTGATAAAATTGGATTATGTCTTCCATTGATAAATTAATGGAATCATAATAATATTTTTGTTGCAGTGATTTTGGAGTTATTTTGATTGTGTTCATATATTTTTATTTACGAAAACACGCCATGTTGGATTTAATATATTTAGCAATTCATTATTGCACCGAAGAGGTGCATTCTACAGCCCAGTATGGGAGGGATGTGTCACTCCTTCCGTGCTCATCCTAGAGTTGACACGTTTCTTTTATAAAAAATAATAAAAATTTATTAAAAATAACAAAAATAATTAAAAATAACTTGTCCGCTTAAACTAAATTTAAATTATTTAGAATTGCATATATATATATATATATAACAACATAAATTAGATAAACTAAAACAAAAAAATTAGATTACACATTTCCACTCTAAGAAATGATGTGCATCTTGAGAGATTTGATCCCTCTCGGTGCTTAATAGATCCCATTTTAGATGGATCTATGCTGGTCTTAATCACAATGAGTGGATTGTGGAATTATATTTCAAACTTTAAACATAAAGGAAGTAAGCACAGTTTCATCGAGTCCAACTCAGAATTAGATGTCCAAAACCTTCATTTTAATCAATGTTCACATGGATATCATAAGTTATCCTCACATTAATTTAATAAATTCCTACATTTTTATTATTAATTTATCACTATAAAACATATGTTAAAAATTTTCGTATTAAGTTAATTTATTTTTATTAAGTAAAAAATTATTTAATAAATGTAAGCGTATATAATTCTAAACTTAAGAAAAAGCACAGCTATAACTAAAGCAAATATAACTAAATATAAATAAAGTGGTTATAGAAATACTATTATATAAAAGTTAGGATATATAATTTTATATTAAAATAATATTAGTTTTTTTTCCATTTTTTAAATCAAAAAATATTTTTTAATAATTTTATAGTTTATAGTTTATATTAATACTTGGTTTACTTTAAAATCTTGTTCTTGTGTTCAAAAACTTGTCTAGAAGCTTTCCAAGTTCACTATAATTGTGGTAAGTTATGAGGTTATAAAGGTTTGTATTGTAAAAAATATTATGAAACTTAAATATAAAGACGGTGTTAAAAAAGGCACTCTAAGAGAAAGTGATTTTCATCCTCAACTCTCATAGACTTGGAGATTACAAACCCTTTTCCACCCATCGAGTTTTAGGAAAATAAACCAATTGAGACCAACCCTCTGTTTTGCTATGGAGTCCATGAGAGTTCATTCTGATCTTGGTTATGTTCATGAGAGTTCTTTTTAAGCTTGGCTATATCAATTTTCTTCCGTGAGCTAATTACTACTTAGAGATACTTCTGATCTTCAAAATTAGGATTTATGACCTTATAGTATCTTAATCTTGTTTTAACCGCTAAATTTTCCTCATATTAAAATTTCTTTTTAAACTTAGAAGTAATAATATTTTTGACATTATCAATGTTTTGCAAAATGTAGTTTTAAGCATTGCCCAATAATTTAACCAAGCCATGTAGTATCTTTACATCAACACTATTTAGACAAAATTAGTTTTGACTTAAGTTATTCCACTTAATTACTTTACATTTTTAATATAAAATATTAAAAAACATTTAATGAAATTTTTCAAATGAAAAAACTCTTGAAATAACAACCACAACCATTTTAATGTTGGGTGCAATGACTTTGTTTTGAGATTTCGCTTTCATGTTTTGCATTAGTTATTTTCAACAAAACAACAACATTTAAATAAATATGTTTTTTAAATTAACTAAACATTTTATTTACCGTTGTTGATAAAATCTTTTAGCAAAAATGGAGTTCAATAAAACATCAACATTTGAATAAATATGTTTTTTAAATTAACTAAACATTTTATTTACCATTGTTGATAAAAAATTTAGCAAAAATGGAGTTCAAGGTAATTTAGAAAATGTCACACAATGGAGTTCAATGAATATCGAACACTGATCAATGAAAATGCTAAATGTGTCCTTCCTAGCAGCCAGTCAATGTAAAATTTATGTTGAAAATAAATATTTGGTGTTCATTGTCAATTCATTCGAGATAGAAAGAAACATGGAAACTTTATTTTCGAAAGCAACTTCATGCTCATTACATTTACAAAGACATTTATGAGTTGTTGCATATTAAAATTAAATGTAAATTGGTAATTGTAAAATTGAAGACAAATTTGTTATTTTTGTTTACAAGAAATTATATGTATTAATATTTTGATATTTTACTTTAATAGACCTCTGCCTCATAAGGCTTTTTCACCATTTTTATTGATGTTTAAGGATGAAATTTGACATTTTACTTTACATGTCAAGAAATTTTTATATAATGTTTTAATTTTAACATTGTATTTAGTTTAACATTTAAATATTGATTTTATCCGTCATAATAATAGTTTTATTTTAAATAACAATCATAAATATAAAACATTGAATTCTCATAACTAGTGTGAATATGGACACAACATTGAAATTTGATGTCCTACCTTCCACATTTAAGTTTTAACATTGCATTTTGTTTTAGGTTTAAATCTTAATTTTACCACTCCTAATAATAGTTGTTTTTTTTTAAATAACAATCATAATAACTATATAAAATATTGAGTTCTCATCACTAGTGTAACTGAATATTGCCACCCAAGTTGCATGTAGAGGAACACTAAAGGTCAAATTGGGGAAAGAGGCTTGAATTGATGTTAAGAAAATCCAGATAGCTAACACTGAGTATATATACATGATGGGTATATTAACAAAAGAAAAGTGCCCACAAAAAGCTCCAACTAAAATCCTCATAGTTTTGATATTTTGTGTATATTCATAAAAAAAAACTAAAATAGTGACTATATGGAGCACAAATTTGCATTTCCCTACTTTTGAATGACACGTCCACTTACAACAATTGCTATAAACTATTGTACTTGTAACATATAGGATCAATATAGGTATTCACTTGAGGTAATAGTTAATTTGAAAGTGGTGATTTAAAGCCAAGCATATGAAGGGCAATGGTGAAATTCTTATGGAGATTTTTGGATCATGACCCTTACATGAACATTCTCACTGCTCATGACAAATTCGGTAATGCATGCTTATCTGTAAAGACCATTATTATAATATCGAAATAAATATTCACTCTTGTTGTAACATGTAAGTTGATCTCAACCAAATATTTGCATTTAATAAAATTATTATAAATGCAATCTCATAAATTTAGTTTATCTCAACCAAATATTGACATTCAATAAAACTATTATAAATGCAATCTCGTAAATTTAGCAAACATTTATCCAAGTTAAAGATATATCATGAATTTGTCAAATACCAAACGACATTATACTTATCCATATATAAATATTTTTAAAAATACTTTCTTCAAGCTTCATTTTTATTATTAAAATAAATTCAATCTCAAAAATTCAGCAAACAATATATTTTGAATTTTGAAATTAAACTTATCTATATAAAAACAATTTAAAAAATACAAAAAAAATAAATTTGTAATTTTACATACTTTCTCTAACTTTTTTTTTAATTGTAATCCAACAAAATTTACATAGTTGCTTTTGCATAAGGAATTGTGTAGGTGATTATGATGAACCAACAAATACTATGGATCCCAAAAACTATGTAGATGTATTTGACTCTTTATCGGAACCAAATTTATAATATAGGAAAAAAAAATGAAAACAAATAAAATGATTATTAATTACTTTTTAGTGAATTTATTCCTTATATTATATAAGGAAATAAACATTTATAATCTTAATTTGAAAAATTAGTTACATTTTAAAAACTTATGCAATTTAAAATAAATATAAAATATAAATCCTTTAATGTGAATAAATGTTGGTGTTCTTGAATATTTATTAAAGATTTACATAAACAGGCCATTTGCGAAAATGTGGTGGGGACGAATACTCAAAACTAGTGGAAGATCATCTCCGTTTGTAGCAAGATAACAACGCTATAATTGGGGGCTACGAGCTTCCAGTTTAGCCCACGCCATTACTTATTTTCACGCTCCCTTTGGACGAGTATTGAGCGTTTCATTCAAGTGAATTGCGGTTTGTTGCATTGATAATCATCCAAATTCAAAATCAGGAAATTAAATTATTGATGGAGTTTGACAATGAATTTGGAAACGTAAACCAAACAATTTAAGAGCAGCTTGAATTTATTATAAATGAAAAGTAAGGTAACTGAGCAAAACAGTTGGACAGTCTGCAAGCTAAAACTAATTGTTCTATGAACTTTGATGCTGCACTCATTCCTCCAAAATAAAATAGATATGATTATGTGAAGATTTCATTTAATGCTGTTATAGTTGACAGTATATTTGGACTCATAAACCCGCTGGGATAAGGATATAATTTACTTAAAAAAGCATAAATATGTATATTATATATCTACAAGAGCACGGTGCAAATCATGTTTTATACCTTTTCACCACAAGTAAATTTTATACCATGGCTAAAGTAACTAAGTTTCTAGATGTCTGATGTACAACATGAGTGGTTTATTTCTATGCTGCTACCACACATCCGAGGTTCGTTCATGCAACAAAAGATTGAATCACAAACAAAAGCACTGGAGCTTGTGATGAAGCTAGAGGCCTCGCCCATTGGCGATGGTACCGCAAGAATGGTACAAATACAGTCATAGCTAGCCAACCTAATGATACAACTTCAAGACATCAAAAAGGGCAAAAACGCACAAGAAGACTTGTGGTGCACAAAATGTAAAACAGACAGACACACCAAGGATAACTATCTGACCTTCATGAACTATGTCGTATCAGGTGCACCTAACCCATTAAATGGTCAGGGGCTACCATGGTGTCGTATATGCCAGTCAAGAGGCCACCGTGACAAAGAATGTGTATATTTGCAAAAAGTTGTAAGTACCCCTACAAATTTATTTTGTAAATTCTGTAAATGAGTAGGACACAATGAGAAAGACTGTAGAGCATACCAGCGCTTGAAAGAAAATACAGTCAATACGTACTTAATGAAAAATGAGGGGTTCCCTCAGGTTGAACAGGTGCAAGCCTCGTATCAACCTGCGTAGTTCCCAGCTAATCAGTACCAACAACCATCAGCTGTCGTATGCACAACGAAACCCCTATCAGCAACACTACCAGCAGAACTAGTACCCACCGCAACAACTAGAACCCCAGGGAAGGGGTGGAGGAAACTTTAGAGGAGAAGGTGGAGGAGGTGAATTTGGTAGGGGAAGAGGTCCAGTTACATGCTATAACTGTGGACAACTAGGTCACTTTGCCAGAGATTATTTAGAGCCTTCCAAAACATGCTCATATTGCAAGGGGCATGACCATAATGTTGAACAATGTCCTCAGCTGATCGCAAAGTGGCAAGAAAAGACCATTGCTGCACCCAACCGTCAACGAAACCCGAACCCCAATGCAAATGCAAATGTTTAGATGATCGTGGTTGAACCGAGAGACCTAAACATTGTTGTTGTTCAGGAATAAACACCCTTGTAACCTAGGGTCAGGGGTTACCAACGTACTTCTAAAACTTGCAGACAATCAGCTTTAAAGTACAAAAAAAAAATAGGAAGATATGTTGGACTCACCCGATTAACGACGGTTGATCCAAGCTTTGTCTTCTCCTACTCTGCTTCTCTCCAAAGCTTCTAGGGATGCACCTCCTTCACCTGCAAAGAGCAAATTTTCCAAGTACAATCTTATACCTGTATATATGACAAGTTAGATGAACAATATATAGAGTGCTTAATCAAAAATATTCATCAAACCATGATACATGAAAGAGATTCAACACAAAGTTGGAAGAAGAATTCTCTTTATTAACAATAGTGAATGAGATAAGTGTACAACCCAACGCCTGAAACAAGGACTCCTCTGCAACCAAAGGATTCTGAGTTCTGCTGCTCTAAAGACTTTTGAAGATATACCTCCAGCATAACTTTGCTCTCCAAGATTCATTGATTACTACCCTTCCCAAGGCCTCTATTTATAGTTTGGGAAATAAAGCAGTTTCAAAAGTTGAGGAGGTTGAGATAGTTGAGATAGTTAATGATTAGGACTCAACAAATCTCCATTAATCATTTTTTTATTATTTTTAATGTCAAATGGATGTGTACATGAGTATTGATACTGGCAACCCGCGTATGACACATGAGTTGCTATAAGGGAAACCCACATACAGATCTGTACGCGGGTTGCAATGAAGATACTCGTGTACATTACGCAGGATCCTGTGGAGATAGTTGTGTATGTACATGAGTTGCTGTGGAGATAGTCGTGTACAAAAATCAACATATAGAAAGGTAAAATGGCAAGCTGGTTGGATAGTGAATGCATCTCATGTCATGCCCATCTATAGCTTTTAGGCAACATTCAATCCATAAGTGTCCTTTTGTGTACCAAGATATGAAGTGTCGGCACTCAGACGGAGAAGTGCCATTTGGGTTGATAACAGATGCCCCCCAATGTGTGAGGTTAGAGGGAAGCGATGGTCGAAATACATTATAATCATTATCTTTGGAGAACTCAAAAATCCAATGGAGCAGAGGTACTACCTGAAATAAATACATAATAATGCCATATACAAAGTCATATCTGAGGATGCTATGTTCAATATACTGGAACACTAGCTCCTTTACAATGTTTGAGTACATCATATAATACGGGTATAAGACCGCGTATATTACAAAGGTGGATCGAAGCCACAATATACAATAATGATGAGTCTTCAAAGATCTGGAAGCTGTATAAATGGATAGAACATAATATTGCGCAACTTAATCCATAGATAGGGAACTAAGGTCTTCATAAACAATCCCAAAGAACCAATACAATCCAAGCCATTTGAATAGATGTAGGTTGAAGTCGAACATCGAGCGGATTCAACAGATTGTCAATCAATAGGTGATAATCAACAACTGAAGCAAAGGAATTCACCAATAATGAAAGTGAATTCTGAGGTACAATTGTCAAAACTCTAGGTCTTCGTCATCAGGAAGTGCTGATGTGGAACCACCCTATGGTAACGAATGCAATAGATCCTCCAGTGGATCACAAGAGTGACTAGGAACTGGGTAAAGGAAGGGAGACACAAGTGATAACTGATACGACAATGATGGGATCAGGATACAGATCAGACATTGATTTAAGTACTTGAACTGTGAGCACAACACAGAGATGACCCAAGGAAGCTTTTAACTTTATAGACAGAACAACTAGACTTATCTGTCATGTAGGAGACATGATCAGATTCCCCAGCTAGAACGAATAAGAGGAGGAGTAATAAACTCAAAGTAATAGCTGAACTAAAAGTGAACACTGAGACATGAGTATCATAAAAAATAGAGAGTGCTATGTTCAAGGATGACATGCTGCCACTAACTGAAAACCAAGAGAAAACTTCTTCCTTACCTTCCTTGTTAAATTTTAACGAGTCTAGGAAAGTCAACTCAAGACTCTCTTTATGTTTTAACAAGCTGGAAGAGAAGAGGGAATATTGCTTGATAGTGTCACTGATTCGTGGATTTAATGAGCCCAAACTAGTACACGCTCAATTGGTGTTTTCACATTTAAAGAGTCTAAAAACTGCAAAGAAAACTCCAGGGCGTCCTTTTTCGTCCAATTTAGTCTCTTGAGGCCGAAAAAGTATAAAACATACCACAGAAAAACTCTCTTAACTTCCGTAGAAGAAAAGGTGAACATTTTTCGTACTTAGTCAGGGAGGTCCGAAAAAAGTTAAATTACCACCTACCCAACGGTCCTTCGAGAGAAACATATGGCTTGAGTTTTACGAGTGTGAAGGAAAGCAAGATCACTCAAAAAGATCCATTTGAGTACGAGAAATGGGGCTTACAACAATAAACTCAATGCTTTATTCTTTAGTGTTTAACGAGCATGACAAAGACATAAAATACACTTTGAATCTTTTTCATGTTTAGGTCCAGATTATGAAAAAGAGAAAACTAAGCTCATACCGAGTGTTCATTTTCCATAAATTTAGTCCCTTAGGTCTGGAAAAGTGATGAACCTATGCCTAAGAATACTCTTCTCAATTCCGTGGAAAATAAAGTGATCATTTCTCGTATTATTCTGCATGGTCCAAGAAAGAGATAACCTACCACCAATGTGGATGCCCATTCACATATTTTTAACGAGCTTGAAAAGACAAGTTAACTCGGCAGTCAAGTCTGTTTTAAGGAGTCAAACCTAGGCCTAAAGAAACTCCATAAGGAAAGCAAGATCACTCGGAAAGATCCATTTGAGTACGAGAAATGGGGCTTACAACAATAAACTCAATGCTTTATTCTTTAGTGTTTAACGAGCATGAAAAAGACATAAAGTACACTTGGAATCTTTTTCATGTTTAGGTCCAGATCACAAAAAAGAGAAAACTAAGCTCATACCGAGTGTTCATTTTCCATAAATTTAGTCCCTTAGGTTTGGAAAAGTGATAAACCTATGCCTGAGAATACTCTTCTCAATTCCATAGAAAATAAAGTGATCATTTCTCGTATTATTCTGCATGGTCCAAGAAAGAGATAACCTACCACCAATGTGGATTCCCATTCACATATTTTTAACGAGCTTGAAAAGACAAGTTAACTCGGTAGTCAAGTCTGTTTTAAGGAGTCAGACCTAGGCCTAAAGAAACTCCATAAGGGCGGAGAGTCCTATAAAGGGGTAGTTTGTAAAAAGAGACCAAACTGAGGCTCCATTTGGCATGAAAATTAGCTAAGAGGATTCCCCTGTACCTAAGACAGTTGCAGCGTGAGTATCGAAAGGCAACATAGGTTCTAAATGAGGATACTCATGAGAGGAAGGCCCTATCCACGGAAGAACAATGGTAAAGACAAGAATCTAATGGTTAAAAATACCATAGTCCGTGGTTAAAATGTTGATTGCTAAGTTTAATATGGAGTAAGTATAGATGCAAAATGCATGTGAAATGATGAAAAACCATTCTATATGAGCAAAAAGCACCTTTGAAGTTAGAACAATGATAAACCTGTTACAAGGCAAAAAGATATGGTATTAGTTGAATGAATGATGAACTATAGAAAAAAACCCACTTGAGAAATATAATTTCTATAAATAGTTCAAAAAACATAAATAAAACTCACCATTTTGAATTTTAGCCATAAAAGACAAGTTTTCACCTCTATCTTCAGTTGATCGGTGTGGACAATCCGATGGACCAAATCCAATTCCGCAAGTGTCAGGAAAGACTACACCCTAAGCTCTTCAATTTGATCCTAGAAAATTTCGAAATTGAGTCCAAATTTTATATTTTTGAGCGCCCTTAAGTAAGCAACGTTGTGTACGTGGGTTCGTGGATTCCCCTAATGGACAGTCGTGTACAGTACACGACATGCCTAACTAGACAATCCCGTATTCTACTTGAAGGGGAAAAGAAGTACATAGGGTCAAATTTTTGAATTTTTATATGAAACTAAAGGTTTGCAATGCTTGATTTACCAGGTTTGAAGATGGTGCTTGAGTGGAGGGAGCATGAGCATGAAGATATGGATCAAGAAGCACTCCAAAGTGCCCCCACCATGAATTTTTTACATTCAAGTGGGTTGTTGAAATTTTTTTGTACATCACCTATGCAGGCCAATGTTCGCCTACTAGAGTTCATGATAAACTACTAAGATCATGATTTGGGTATGTTTGACCTTCAAGGGGAATCCTTGGAGATTACTTCAGAGGATATCTATTTCATTGCCAGTCTGTCATGACAAGGAGATCCAGTCAACTTGGAGGGCACCAGTAGAGGCAGTGACCCTATGAGTGTCCAAAACTACATTGACATATACTACGCACCAGGCAACCAAAAGAGAGGGAGTTGCATCCCTATTGTACACATACATGATCTTCCTCTACAGGTAATGACAAGTACCATAGTGAGGGTTGTGGGATCATCTTCTCTTCATTTTGCTACACGGAAGCAGATGAGGTTAGCAGTGGATTGCATGCAGGGGGACTTATATGATTGGTGCTCGGGAGTTATCTCGATTTTGAGAAAACAGCTCGCTGACTGCAAGAGAGGAAGGAGGAAGAAATTTGGATATTCTAGCATACTAGTATCCTTCTTTGAGAGAGAGTGTCGGGATTGAGCCCTGCAGTACCCCTACCAGTTCGTTCTCCTCGTCAACCTAAGCTGAGTAGATGGGGAGATATCTTCCTCCACTAGGGAGGAGGTGGTTCAGTGCAGAGTGTATATAAAGATGAATTCTACTTTTGGTGGGAGCGATATTTGCCAGCACTTGAGCATTGTCCATATGCTGGGATGGATTTCCGTGGTGATCCAGACCTCGTTCTCCCTCCAGGAGGAGCATGGGCAGAGTTAGGTAATTTTTTATTTTCAAGTTCTAAAATTTTAATGAATTTTAAATATAAGGATATATACATATGTATAAGAGTTCTAATCCTATAAACATGTCAAAATGCAGCTATTGGACCAGTCCGTCCTGAAGGGCATCCATGCATGTATGTGTGTCCTATCTTAGGAGAAGACTAGGGGCTGATTAGGGTTCTTGAGGGGAAGCTAGCCAGGCTTACCCAGAGAGTACCCACCTTACGGATTGAGCACATCCCAGCTATCATGCAGGAATTTGTGGTTGGATTTCCACCTGTCTGGATATGCCTTTTGAGGTGGGTAGCCAGAGTAGTTTTGGTATACATAGATGGCGTGGAGGCTGCTGAAGCCAAAGAGGCTGAAGAAGCCAGAGTACAGGGAGACCGAGGGGACTAGGGTGGCCCATCTGACCAAGGTGGTCCAACTTAGATCTAGGGCATTTGATGGACTATGATCCATATTTTGTATATTTTTTGTATATTATACAGTTATGACTAGATATGAGAATTAGAGACTCAACCTATCTATAGACAGATATTCACACACACACACACACACACACACACACACACACACATATATATATATATATATATATATATATATATATATATTGTAGGTTTATTTACAAATGTTTTTTATGTGTATGCTATATATTTTTATAAAAAATGTGTTAAATGCCACTCCAAGATGTAATTAGTGTATGCATCAGTTAATGAATCCTGATTTCTTGGAATATGATTGAATGTAATAAACTCAAAATTTCTTTTCAATAACCTATCTTGCATAAACTGACGCAATAGAATAGGGTTTCGCACCTGATAAGCTCGATTGAGCTGGGAAACCACCAGTTGAGAGTCCAGTTGGACTTCCAGCTGAGTGATACAACGTGACAAAGAATCCCATAGAAGCTCAATTACAACCCTATACTCGGCAACATTATTTGAAGCGGGACCTAAGCAAGCGCCTCCTAAGGCAACTAACTGTCCTGAGGGAGAATAAATAACCCATGCCGCTGAAGCTATATTACAAGTGTGGCGACTGGCGCCATCAGTGAAACCTATGAACCTCTCGGAAGACATCTTAAACAACCAGCAGATAGTATAAAAAACACAAACTGACGAACTAGTGTACATAAAAATACAAACAATAAAATACAAGAAAAAGCACTAAGCCTAAGCATAGTAATTTTTCAAGTAGAGCCCATTTCTAGGCTCAAGTAGCTTATTCCCATCAAAATCAATTAATTTATATGCGCCCTTATTTAAGACCTTCAACACGACATAAGGCCCCAACCACATGGACTTGAATTTTCCTGCTCCCAAGGGTTCTTTGTCTTGGTCCTAGAGCAAAACAAGTTCCCCCTCAGAGAAAATCTGAGGCTTGACCGACTTATCATATTTCCTTTTGACCCTATTTTTGTGAGCTTGATTTGCTATCAGCGCATCTCTACGCTGCTCATCAAGATGTTCTCAATGTACTAGACGTTATTCAAGCTCCGTCGTATCAGGTAACACATGAATAGCTATTTTCAAGGACATGATTTCACATTCAATCGGGGTAATGACTTCCACTGCATGAATAAGTTGGAAGGGAGAGAAACCCGTAGTAGTTTTTCATTAGTTCGATACACCCAAAGTGCGTGGTATAGCATGCTATGCCAGTTAGAATGGGCTGCATCAATAGTACGTTTCAGGATAGTCTTCAAAGTTTTGTTAACAGCCTCAACCTGACTATTTGCTTGAAGATAGTACAAAGATGAATGTTCTTGTCTGAATCCAAGCATAATGGTCAGTTCCGTCATCATGCTATTTTGAAAACAACTGCCATGGTCAGTGACAATCACCTTGGGTATACCTAACCGTGCTATAATTTGATTGAACATGAAAAAAACTGTGGTTTTTCCTGTCGAATTTAAAGGTGGGCATTTCCTTTGCCCATTTCGTAAAATAGTCCAGAGTGACAATGGTATATTTGTGCCCCCCAGCCGAGGCTAGGTTACACATCACGTAATCGATCCCCCATTTCATGAAGGGGCCCACTGAGACAACGGGAAATAACTGAACGAGATGTGATTGCATATTCCTGGTATAAAGCTGACAAGGATGACAGTGCTTTACGGCTTCCACACAATCCTTGAAGATTGTGGGACAGAAATAACCGACACGTAGTATCTTCTGGGATGTTGCTAACCCAGATAAATAACCCTAACATGCTCCACTATGGGAATCATTCAGGACAATCTTCGCTTCCTCATGGGTAAGACATCGATGCAAAATGGAATCTACCCCTGTACAATATAAAGTATATTCCATGATGAGGTAGTTCTTAGCATGAAGGCGTAGTTTACGTTGTTCCTCCCGTGAGGAAGCTGCAGGATAATTCAAAGTCTGGAGATATATAAGTATATCTCCGTACCAGAGGTCAGAGGTGGATATCAAGAAGATATGCTCATCTGGGAATGAGTCTTCTTTAATGACTACATCTTCTTCTGTTGGAAATTCTACTATAAGCTCAACAAAAACTAAGGATTTTTTAGACTTAGCGGACTGAAAATCCAAGTCAAACTCTTGGAGAATGACTATCCATTTGTTGAATTTTCCCCCAACAATTTGTCGGGACAAAACATATTGAAAATGATTAACATCTTCCACTATTGTTGTAGTCCTCAGTAAGATGTAGTGACGTAACCTCTGAACGACATATACAGTTGCTAAAGCCAATTTCTCAACGTGGGAGTACCTGAGTTCAAGTCCGGATAAAGCACGGCTAAAATAGTAAATGACATGCTCTTGAAGCTTATTATCTTCCTGGACCAGGACTACCCCAATGGTCAACTCGAATGCCGCCAGATACAATATAAAATCCCTAGAGTAATCTAGCGGATGCAGTAAAGGTGCCGACAACAAATATTTTTTCAATGCCTCGAAAGCAAGTTGTGCAGTTTCATCCCATACAAAAGGGGTGACTTGTTTTAATAGGCGCATGAAACCCTTGGTAATCTTGTCATAGTTAACAATGAAACGTCGAAAAAAATTAGACTTTCCCTGCAGGCTCTGAAGTTGCCTGATATAACGAGGAGGAGGAAGATTTACAATGGCCTCTACTTTTAATGGATCCACTTGAATGCCTCTATTAGAGATAATGAATCTGAGCAGTCTCCCTGACTCGACATAGAACACACACTTGTGGGGATTCAAGCGGATCTTATAGTATCTAAATCACTCAAATATCAACCATAAGTGATCTGGATGGTCAATCCTCTTACAAGAATGTGCAGGTATATCATCAAGGTAAGGTTCGACAATGGCTTCGATATCATGGAAGGAAAAGTTCATTGCCCGCTAAAATGTTGCCCCAGCATTTTTTAATCTGAAGGGAATTTTTTTGTACGCAAAGGTACTGCAAGGAAAAATGAAAGCATTTTTATGTTGGTCTTTTGGTTTTATTTGAATTTGATTGTATCCGAAGAAACCATCCATAAATAAGAAAACTTCACTTCCCACGCAAGCATCTATAATTTGATCTATAAATGGTGTGGGATAGCTGTCCTTAGGACGGGCTTTATTCAAATCTTGAAATTCAGTAGAGACACATATGGTCCCTTGCTTCTTATCAACAGGAACTAGGTTGGATACCCATTTCGTCAAAGCTATGGGATAAATAAAACCAGATTTCAACAGTTTTTCAACTTCAGCCTTCACAGCTACTGCTTTACGTGGGTTAACAGGTCTTAACTTTTTCCAAATAGGTTTAGCGTTAGGGTATGTTCGGATCTCATGCTCGACTACCGATGGATCAATGCCTGGCATCTCCTCATATGACTAGGCAAAAACGTCGTGGAATTCCTTGAACAAGGACGTATAGATTGCAATCTCCTTAGGAGAGCAGTTTGCATCGATATGTATATTTTCCACAATGTCAGGATTTACAGAGATGTTGATAGGGATAGCAGCAGAAATATTTGCCATATTCCCCTCAGCAAACATTCCTTTCCTTGGTAAGGGATTGATGGGTGTATCAACATCGTCTGCTAGTCTCATATGAAATTCTTGATTCTCTATCCTGCTTAGCTCTGGAAGAAAATAGGATCGATGATGAATATCTTCACAGATCTTATCATGTCCACACATGGCTTCCAGAATGGCTTCATTAGAAGGTAAAACCATTTCTAAACAATTCGTAGAATCCAAAGAGTTTTCTACCCAAGCAGAAAAATAGACTTCTTCCAGGTCCTCTGAGATTGTGAGAGGGTCTGGAATGGGATCAACAGTGGTTTGAGTGATAGCTTGGTAAGCCACTTCCACTGCCGATAAGGGCATTTCTGGTTCATGGGGGGGAGGGAGAACCCAAGGATCAGTCCTATCAACAACTGTGGCTATGGAATTCCCCACACTAGTAGAACCTATATAGTTAATCAAGGCTGGAAGATCAAATGTGCCCATCAATGATGCGTACATTCCAGCCCCCAAGCTTTGTGCAGCAGGTTTGACCTGATCAACCAATGGCACAGCGGACTCATTAGACTCCATGGGGCCTTTTCGAGTAAAATCAAGTTGGTCAACAATAACCTACTTCCCTTCGAGTGGAAACACTACCACCCGAAAGACGGCCGATGCAATAGCAGACATGGCATAAATCCAGCTTCTTCCCAAAAGAAAATTATAGTCCAAAGGTGCATCAATCACTTCCACCTCAGCAGATACCCCTTTCCTTGCCAGCTTAATTTCAAAATCCTATAGGATACCATGCAGAAGGAATGACCTTCCGTCTAAAGAAGTAAGTAGAGTGTTTGACGAGACCAGCTTTGGGGATTTGAGAGATTTCCAACATGACAAGGACATAACACATGTAGAAGCACCCACATCAACAACTTCCCTTCCAATGGTCTTTCCACCATGGATGACATCTGTTGATAAGGATACATGGTAAGGTAGGCGAATTTTAACATCCAACAAGTGAAATTTCGCCATGACACTCGACGAGTCCATGCTTCCTAAGGCTGCTAAGAGTGCATCCCGATGGGCGAGACAACTCTATAAAACCTCTAAAGCTAACATTACACAAGGGGTTTGGGCCAAGTCTTCAACCACATAGTAGTTTGAAGCAACTCTAGCATTAGGGTTATGCAAGGTCTTCTTAAAGACACCTTTCGGTATCTTAGGCATAGTTTCAGCAGGCTTCTCGATCGTGAGAGGGTTGGAAGTTTCACATATAGAATTACCCTTCTCAGAAGTCTCTTTTTCATAGTTTGTGTTCCTGGTTTGTAGCAGAGTCGAAGATCGAACCATGTTGATATAATTGGGGTCAGGGGCACCTCAAGTGCCCCCTTCTACATTAGAAGCTGAAGCATAATTTTTCCCTTGGGGAAAAGGATCCTTCAAGACAACCGGTTGTTGAGCTTTAAGCAACTTATGGGCTTGTTCCATAAGGGGGCAAAGGTGAGTGAGGTGATCCTCATGGCACAACTTACATGGGAATTTCACCTTTTTCTTTTTTTTCTTGCCCCCATCAGCATTATTTGTGGGTTTTTGCTTGTTTTGATTTTCCTCCCCTTTATTTTCTCTCTTCTTTTTCCCACCGGTTTGTTGATTTCCCTTCTGAGAGTTCTGTGCAAAAATATTTGCATTTTGGGGTAAGGGGCAGCCTTTGTTGTCTCTTCTGTAGAATGTTTGACGGACGACTGATGGATCTGTTTGGACAAATATTCTATAGTGGGAGAGTTTACGGACCCAACCACACCATCGGCATGGGGTCCAGGCTTAGGTTTCTCTACATCGTGGGTAGGCCTTGGTGCCTCAGGGATAATCCCATACAAGATCTGATATTGAGAATAAATCAAATCTAATTACTAGGCCCTGAGGATGGCTTCTTCCTCATTCATCACTCCTGAAGTGGATACGTCCTTAGATATATAAGACATTAGGGATTTAAGGAACCACTCTAGTAAAAACTCAAGAGGAATAGTGGGTTTAATAAGGCTCTTTCGCCTCCTCCACTCTTGGATGTGATCTGAGATGTGGGTAGCCTTGTTCTTCCTAAAGGTAGATGACAAGTCCATTTTGAAATCACATTGGACCGGAAGCTAAAAATGGTTAAGGAATTCATTATCCAAGTCCCAAAAACTACTGAATGCAGCAGAAGGTAACTCAATGTACCATTTTGCTGCAGTACTCGTTAAGGTTCTTTGGAATAACCTAAACCTAACTGAATCTTCATTCATCGAATTAGAAGAACACCACAAATGAAAAGTGGTGGCATGAGCCCTAGGATATTCACCAACTTTGACCTCAAATTTTGGGATGTCCGATGGCAATTTGGTGGGGGCAGGTGGCCATGATGGGTCATGCCTCACCGGTTCGTTCATCAATTTAGGAAAATATGGCAAGTTTAACGTTTCCAGGAAAGAAATCTTAGGTCAAACTGGAGCACTAAAAGTACCAGTCTATGGATTAGAGGGACTTTCCCCCAAATTCGCATATGTAAAGGTGGGGTTTCCCCCTACCACCGGTTGCAAAGCGAATGGGTTACTTTAGAATGGATTCCATCCATAAGCCATAGGATTATAGGTGGGAGGCACAGTATAATAGGTTCTGGTTGTCCCAGTCAAAACCGGGGTTTGAAAAATAGGAGCAGGTATCCCTCCTCTAAACAACGAAAAGGGAGAGCTCGTGAATGGGGCCGAGACCGAAGTTTGAAAACCTTTCCCGTAGGGGTTGGTGTTTCCAAACTGCACTCCTACATAAGAAGTTGATGGGCCTACGTATGGAGTGGATGGGGGAATATGCCCCCCATTCCAAGGAAATCCTTGGACGAAAGCCGAGGATCCTACCGGACCACTCTAGGCAGTGTGTGTGAAGGAGGAAGGAACAGTAGGTATACTAGGAATCCCAGTAACCATGCCACTAGAAGCACCAACTAGGCTTGTGGGAACCGGCAGTTGAACCACCTAGCTCACTGGAGTTAAGGGCATAGTAGGTATGCTATATTTAGGGGCACTTACCGATGGAGGTAGTACCCCTTTAGCCAGAATGGTTGAGGTGAAAACAAAAGAACTTTCTCCCGCAGTAGACATTATCCTACCCACAGGGACACCAAAAACAGGTGAATCAAAATGCCTAACCTGGACGATCACAGGATCCTTTAAGTCAGTCAAGGGTGTATTAAAATTCTTTGCAAACTCATCAGCCTGCAAGTCTTCTATCTCAACTGTGTTAAAATCAAAACAGTTTGCCCTATGTTATGGTTCACCCAAAACTTCACTTACCCCTATCAGTTCAAATGAACCATCTATGTCCAATCTCCGTCTTTGAGGTGGAGGTGGAGGTTCTAATGTGATGATAGGAGGAAGGTTTTGCAACCTACATGACCTTCTAATAGGTTGGTCCTCCATGATTGTAAATTTGACAATTCAAACCCTAAGGTCGGCTAAACACAGACGAACCATAGAGCAATCACTATGAAAATTCCTAAAGTTTTAACAGTCAGCAAGGGTAGAAGATATGCTTTCTCAAAGAAAGCCGAAAAATAGTTACTTGGCGTCCTTGAAGAGGTTCCTAGGCACAAGTAGAGGAATCACCCACCGCCCTCCTACACTTTCAACAAGGGTTACCTTCCAAGCCTTTCCAAGGTGAACCAGAAATAGTCTTCTAGTTTACCTAGGTATGAACCCTAGATGTCAAGAGACTAGAGGCTACCTTAACTATAACAATAGTCTTGGGGGCCAGTCGCAAGCTTGACTCATATGCATGGGCAGGGTAGCTGAGCCCGAAACTCTGTCTAGGACAGAATCCCCATATGTGTAAAAGTCCTAATTTACATTTCGATAAGGATTCAGAGGGTTATCTCCTCAGTCCAATGCCTCCACGCGGCCTCGTGCTTGAATCCCGTTTGAGAGGAGATTCCCAAATGCTATTGATAAAGAGAAGGATTTACCTATTGATAGGCCCACTATGTCTGAATTTAAATACTTATGAGAATTTTACACTTCCTATCACACAAGTCTAGCCTAAGGTAGTAGGTGTATGGCCCTAAAAAATAAAAATTACTAATAAATTTTAATTATTGCGTTCATTTTAAGAGCTAATTTTTACTCAAAAGGCAAGTGGAGTGAGAGACTAGATGTTTTTTGACTCGATACGAAATATAAAAAGCAAAGGTGTATATTTCCAAAGCAAATTATCACTACTAAAAAACAAGCTTCTTTTCTTCTTTTTGTAAATATAAAATGATGAAAATGCAACGATAAAGAGAACACTAAGACTATTTTTTGCAGTTTTTTGAGATTATATTTTAAAAACTGAAAATAAAACTACTCTATACAAAATCAAATGCAAAAGCTTCTAAATGTTTTCTTTTCACTTTTTAAAATGCTCAAATACTACTATGCACCTAAATGCACAAAAATTGAGTATGCTTGAATTAAACTAACTGTATAAAGAAAGCAAAGTGAAGTAAACAGATTAATAAGACCAAAGATCAACCACCTAAGGAAGACTTGGAACCCTAGCTTGGGCGGACACAATGAAAGAAAATCACTGAGATCAAACAAAGCCAAGTGGCAAACCAAATACTATCCGAAAATAGAAAGGGATATACTATGCCTAGAACCTTTATCACTGATTCAGGAAACCAACACTTGAACCTATAACCCAAATAGTCAAATCCACTTCAAGTTGCTAACAGAAGACAATTCAAACAATAAGAACTCAAGGGCTTTACAAGAAAGCACAAGGTGTGGCTAACAGGGTCTTGAAACTGACAGTGCAATGCTTACAAGGAAGACCAACCAGCAAACAAACTTTATAGAGGGACAAGGAAAAGCAAGCCCTAGCACAAAAATTCAATTCTCAGGCTTGTACATGACTGTGTACAAGGGAAACCCATGTACTGTATGCGACTGTCCTGGAGAGAAACCCGCGTACGCAGGCCTCTGTACGCGACTGTGTGCAAGAGCAACCTGCGTACAGGTATAAAATTTTCTAATAAAAAAAAAAATTCAAGGTCTTCAAACACCAATCTAAGCATGAACCAATACAAGACACCACACACACAATCAAGGCAAAGACTGGGCAACGGTCAACAAAAATAACCCACAGCAGTCTAGGCTCCCCAACAGAGTCGCCAGTTCTGTTGTTCAGGAATAAACACCCTTGTAACCTATAAACACCCTCGTAACCTAGGCTTTGGGGTTACCAACATACTTCTAAAACTTGTAGACAATCAACTTTAAAGTACAAAAAGGAAATAGGAAGATATGTTGGACTCACCCGATTAACAATGGTTGAACTAAGCTTTGTCTTCTCCTGCCCTGCTTTTCTCCAAAGCTTCCAAGGATGCACCTCCTTCACCTACAAAGAGCAAATTCTCTAAGTACAATCTTATACATGTATATATGAAAAGTTAGATGAACAATATAGAGTGCTTAATCAAAAATATTCATCAAACCATGATACATGAAAGAGACTCAACACAAAGTTGGAAGAAGAATTCTCTTTATTAACAATAGTGAATGAGATAAGTGTACAACCCAACGCCTGAAACAAGGACTCCTCTGCAACCAAAGGATTCTGAATTCTGCTGCTCCAAAGAATTCTGAAGATATACCACCAGCATAAATTTTCTCTCCAAGATTCATTGACTAATGCCCTCCCCAAGGCCTCTATTTATTCTTTGGGAATTAAAGTAGTTTTGAAGGTTGAGGAGGTTGAGACAGTTGAGATAGTTAATGATTAGGGCTCAACAAATCTCCATTAATCATGTTTTATTATTTTTAATGTCGAATGGATGTGTATGCAAGTATTGATATTTGCAATCCACGTATGACACGCGAGTTTCTATAAGGCAAACCCTCGTACAGATCTATACAAGGGTTGCAATGAAGATACTTGCGTACAGTACGCGAGATGCAGTGGAGATAGTCGCGTATGTACGCGAGTTGCTGTGGAGATAGTCACGTACAGAAATCAACATATAAAAAGGTAAAATGGAAAGCTTGTTGGATAGTGAATGCATCTCATGTCATCCCCATCTATAGTGTTTAGGAAACCTTCAATCCATAATTGTCCTTTTGTGTACCAACATATGAAATGTCAGCACTCAGACGGATAAGTGCCATTTGGGTTGATAACAATTGTCGTCGTAACTAGAGGAGGTGCGATGACTGGAGCAGAACAAGATAACTCACAAGAACAACCGCATCCACAAGTGAGGTTGACAATGAAAAAAAAGGAACCACTGATCGGCCAAAAAAAAGAAAGAAATATTCTGGGATTTGCAATCAGACTTTATAAGCCCAGATGTACCATCGACTTCCATGGCAGTCAAAGACATGCCTGAATGGTTCCAACACATATTACAGAAGAAGGCTTCACCTAAGGTTAGTAAGATAAGAACCTTTCTATAAAATTGTTTGATGCTAATCCAAGATAAAGATACTAGTGCAGAGCTCCAAGAATGATAGATGAGATCCATGTATAGCCGCAAATTGAGAAGAAGGTTAACTAGGTGCGACGGAAATGTAAAATTGGCAGCAAAATGAGAATGAATGCGTAGATAGGTGATTATTACATGGACTATATCATCTTGGATGTAGGCTCAGATGCCAATATCCTAACACGCCAGACATGGGGAAGCATGGGCAAGCCGCACTTGGACTAGTCTCCTATTCAGCTACGACTTGTCAATCAGGCGAAGGTACTACCCATTAGTCAATTGAGCAATGTAATTGTCGATGTTGAAGGATTGTGCACATATGCATAATTTGAGGTCATCAACATTGTGGATGATACAAATCCTTACCCTGCACTACTAGGAATATATTGGGATATAGACAATCAAACAATCATAAACTTCAAAAAAAGGATCATTTCCTTTGAAGATGAGGAAATGAGGGCAGTATCACCCATCGATCCATTCGAAGGGAAAAGATACGTTGAGCTTGTTTATAATGAGGGGCAGGGTGATTACCTTTATCAAATATACAATGCTATAGCTATGCATGAAGACCATATCAGTCTGACGGCAGATGGGACCTAAGCTGGAAGTGCATGAGTTCATGTACGTCTAATTCAGGGGAGGCTTTAGAGAATTGGAAAAATAGATTACGTGAAGTCTCCATGAGAAGGTGTGTAAGAGTTATAAGGTATATGCGATGGGTGGAGACTAAGTCAAGGGAGTTACCCACCTATGAGAGTTTCATATACACCTTAAATGTGGCGCCTAAGACCTGTGATACCTCTGTGGAGTTGCAACAAGGAACCTAGTAGGTTGCACATACCATTGTATTTGCTGACAAACACCCTACAATTCATGCTACAGTCCAGAAGGAAAAAGGGAGTATAGTTGAGAATATCAAAGATGCTAATGTTCACCAACATAGTGCAGCTACTCATCAAGACAGTATAACGAGAGACACAGAAAATAATTCGATTAACTTCAGCAAGCCAAAAGCAGTTGAAATAGTTGAATATCGCAGAATAATACAAAAGTGTTCACGGGCTGAAGCTATTGTACAGATCGCAAATCTCCTGCAGGAATACTAGAACCTATTCCCTATCAACTGCTTAGGAAGAAGGGGAATGGTGGAAGACTTAGAGGGGATGAAAATACCCTTACGATTACATACTAATCCAAGTCAGCAACAGCTGTCACCACGGCATGATCAATATATCAGGGTGAATCCATCTACAGAAGGAAGACTTTTCATACAATATGACAGTAGAGTATTCAAGCGCCCTTGCAAATTGAATACAAATTGGATAAGCCTATATATAATCACACAGGCCATGGATATGGGCGCAGCACAACTTTAGAAAAGTCGATGGTACCCATGTCATGAGTTTGGTGAACGAGATTTGCCTGAAACCTTACTATGACATGTGTAGAAAAAAAAAGAGCAGCCAAAAGACGTAAACTATTCTGTTGCAGGATTGCTACAGAACCAACAGAAATCACGAGCAATGAACCACACAATAACCAAGTCATCACACAAACTCAAGTGAGCGAAGCAAAGTGTGCAAAGTGGGAACAACACAAAAAGTCGTTGGTATATGGGGCATGGCAAGAAGGAGCCAAAGGATGCAAAAAGAGGGAATGACAGGCTAGCTAACGTTAACCAACAGATCTATGCCAAATATTTGGATAGCTAGGACAACTGCATGGCATTAAATTGACGCAGTACCAGGAACATGGTGGCATACTTTTACATCTCATCAACCATCCTAGCACTAATTACCATAACTAGTCTGAAAAGTAAAACCCGAAAGGCCAGCTACATAAATTAATGAAGAAAGCATTGGAAAAGGAAACCATGATATTTATTAGACCTAAACCTCCTATCAAATGATGATTGAAATACACCAAGGAATATGTAAATATTCAGCTTCCCCATCAAGCAGTTTTGTATGCACAGTGAGCACCAGAGCCGAGCCATTATAGAACTAAATCCTGTCACCTGTGTTCCACTATGCCAACGCTTGTGGTAATGAACATTCCTAGTGAGAGTGAGGCATTAGAAGCAATTGTCATCTCTGGTTTCCTCATTGATGAGGAAGTAGAAACACAGTCAGCCAAAGGTCCACAACTGCAACAACAACCAAAGATCGATGCAATGGCAAGAACAAGGAAGCAGTAAACCATTCCGACCCATGGTTTGCATCCTGTGCTGAACCCAGTCCAGGGAATACCAGTTGCTTCAAGATCGCAACAAGTAGCTATGGCACATGACAGAGAGCTGAGGTAGCCCAACCAGATGCAACCAAGAGAGGCATCTGCACAACCACCGCTGAGAAAAGGAAATGTAAGGTTTCGACCACTCCAGAAGAATGAGGAAAGGCACATGTTTCCAAGCAAGGAGATGATGTTGGATATGAAGGCTTTCTACCACAGACAGAGCCAACGGTACAGTAGGTCAACCCAAACTTCCCTTGTTACATACGGCCTAAAAGACCTGGTGCAGCGGATGGAGATCTTCTAAAAAAGGCAATGACCACTTTGATAGCACCACGGATCCCTGTTGGCATGACCTTGCTGCACGGAATCCTCCCCAGGTTGGTTGTATTGAATTTCCAAGGCCACGACACCTGACAGCAGGAGGGGTTGCAGATAAAAGATTGTATGAGCACAACCCAGGCTACTACATGTGATGCCAAGGTGATCAAGGCAAAGAAGTGGGCTGAGGGACTGACCACTACAGGCCTAACCAACATGCTCTTCATGCCTCACTTTGGCCATAGCATACAGGTCAATACATATGTGAATCAATTACTGGTCTGCTTTCATGGAGGATACTTATGGATGGATCAGCCATATCCGGTTAATGCTAAATTAATAGCAAGAATAACGGGACTCCCAAATGAAGGCAAAGATCCTCTGCCTTACTTGGTTAAGCACAATACTAAACCCATTAAGCAGAACCACAATCTTCAGTGAGCAGGCAGGAGCTACTTGCTTGGGACCATCCAGGACAAAAGTTTTCATGTTGTTGCAAAAATAGTATCCTCTAAAATGTTTCATAAGATGATACTGACACAATGTTCGGCAAGGGTTGTAGAGATTGCATATTTATGTGCACTGGGAGAAAAATTCAAGTGGTCAATGTACTTACTAAATGCACTGATCGAAGATGCGATGCTGTCTCAACACAAGGAAGGTCACAAATTCTACTATTCCTGGTTACTAATTTTGATTTTCTTCATTGTCTAGGATGACCCTCCAGACTATTACAAATGGATGTCCCACTATCTTTCCTGGGTGCACGGTACCAGAATCTATGGGAAGATAAGGCGAACAACAATCACCAGGAGGATAACAATATTGTATTCTTCATGCACACAGAGGCATTGTGTTAGGTTGTCTGGCAATCCCACGGGATCCGTGCCACAACTATGCACAGGTACACTGCGTTCATCAAGTTTCAAGCCGATGAGCATAATATAAACCTGGTGCCTACAAAATATCCACTTCATCAGGTACACCAATAGAGATTTATGGTGACCAACGACGATGTGGATGCAATCGTCAATCTTTGGCCTGAGGAATGGTGTGGCCCACTCACAGAGCCACTACCTGAAGAACAGAATGCACAAGAACCGCCAATTCATCAAGTTAATGGTGAAGAGCATGAAACCAACGATTCCCAAGATGATCCATCGTAAGAACACATTGAGGACGATGATGATATGGAGGACTCGGACCAGCATCCTTCAGAGAAGCCACCCGGTGGAGATCAGGCGTAGACGCAGACTCATGTATAGCCATAGGAAGGCCAATCATCTTGAAAGAAATAGAAAGCCAATAGAACAACAAACACAACTACATTAACTCAGGATGAGTTATAGGAACTTGCCAACATCATTACGAAAGTTGCGCAAGATAACCTCGACGGTCTAAGGGCCCAACAAGTAAGCATTGCTAGCCAAGTCCAAGACCACCTCAATAAGTTGATAGTGGTTATCAATGATATCAAGGACACTATGGAGGCAGAAACATATGGTGTTGATCCTAGCGTGCCACTAATTACACCGACGTTAGTGCCGCCGATCAAAGTTCTCATTCAAAATCAGGCACTAGGAGCGAATGAAGAGAAAAGCGTAGGTCCTGGTGATAACAACACTAAGATAGACTTCTTCGAGCTTCTCTTGGAGGAAGTCTATAGAATTCAGCAGGAAGCCACAACCAAACTTTGGCTAAGGCAAAACGTCATTTCTTACTAGGCAGCAAAACAACAAAGGAAGGCCAAACTGTGTAAGGCCCTGTTGGAAGGAAAGGATCGGGAACTGTAGTAGCGCATCAACCTCCTAGTAGAGAAGGAGCAGGAAATATTATCCCATGAACAAAGTAGTATCACATTGGTGGATTCTATTAAGAATTCCATTGCAGCATTCACACCAGGGGCTGGGTAAGAGGATGAAGACTCCCTAGAAAAAATTGCCAGGATTGTGAAGATCGAGCAAGATCTTCAGCACCAAGTGGAATATTTGCAAGCCAGGAAGATACCAAGCACACCCTCGGAGGTGCTGGAAGAAAGAAGAAGAGTAGTGTCTGAAGTTGTTGAGAAAATAAAAGAAGGAGACTCACTTTGCGCAAAGGACGCAGACGCTGTTGCAACCATTTGGGGAACATTGCGAGAGGATGAAACAATTGAGAAAATAAGGTAGAGTGTGCAAGAGGCAGATAAGCGCATTAGTGCTGCAAAGGCGGAAATGTTGAAGCTGCCCCTCCAACATAAGGTCATTAAGAATGCAAAGATCAAAAGCCTACAGTAGGAAATGAAGACCCTTCACGAGCAAGAAAAAGGTAGGGAATCCAAGGTTGAGACATTCTAGTCGAAACTTGAATAGCTCAGAGGGCATATTCAGCTCATGTAGTAGAAACTCAAAGCATAGTGCAATCAATAGAGGACGACTCATTGGAACATGTACATTACGACCATGTGGAGCAGTTGGCTGTGCAAGTAAAGAAAGTTGCGGTAGAAGTTGCTAAGGTGGAAATAATGGTGTAGGAATTCCAAGACAAGGTCTGTACTGTTGCGCAACCAGAGCCAAAACCAGCAGTTTAAAATAATGTAAGCAAATAAAGCCGAGGCACTCAGCCGCAAAAATAAAAAATAAAAAAAATAAAAAAAAAAAAAAATTGGACACCAGTAAAGAAGGCAACCGTACCAAACAAATGATGATAAGTCCAAGACAGCTGGAAAGTACCGACAGACCGTTAAATGCATCAAGATTCAATGGATATTTTGCGCTTGTGACAGGACAACACTACAGATAGATCAAGTGTGGGAAACTCTGTAATGGTGGTTTTCCATCTCATCAATACTTGATTAGGACTGTTAGCACCCAGAAGTGATGACCCCGGTAATCATGGCAAATCTAAGAAGAAAATACGGTACACCAGATGGAGGTCTTGTCCTAGTGATGCACTTAGATAAGCCTATGCGGAAGATGAACCGATGCTCTTCCTATAATATCGGGGCACCCTTGCAGAAAGAATACATCACTGAGTCATCCTAATCGAGCACTAAATGAAGTTACAAATGGGTTGGAGAGTGTCATGCTGAGCATCCTTGCAGGCTAAAGTTGTTTCTGTAGCTTTCAGTGTGTCGCAGGTATCTAGAGAAAACAATAAGGAAGATGGTGATAGTGTGAAAATTAATTTGACCCATCTAGAAGTTTCTAGTGAAGTCATCCTTGGCTATTAGTAGATCAGTAGATTAGCGGTCCTGTCGGCGGCACCAAAGAGGACCCCAGCAGGGACCAGATTTCTTTCCCTATTTGAAAAACTCTGCGGGGTACGAACCATAGTCCCTGTCGTCTTTCACAAATTCTGCAGGCTTGGGAAGCAGCCTCCTCTTCCAAAAATCCAGGTGGGATCTCCAGCTGATAACGGACCAGGGAAGGGCCAAAGGGCCAATTCTGGCTTGTACTCTATGCTACTCCGGTGAGATTTGTCAAAGTTTGGAAAATCACTCACCTCCACCACCCTGGCTGGCAGGGATTTTTTGGTTTTCAATATGGACAAGTCTTCAAAGTCCATATCTATGGAAAAAAGGGTGGTGAAGAGCGAGATGAAGAAAAGATGAAAATGAGGAAGAACAACAAGAGAACAATCCGCACCAAGACACAGCAAGTGCGCACAAACCCCCAGGAGCATGAGAATGGCGAGAGAACCAAGGCCACCAGGATTACTATGTTGGAATGGGACACTAGCATCCCTTGGTGAAATTGGAGGCAGACTATGATAAGATGATGAAAGAGTCCCAGATCAAATACATCAGTACTGCTCGTCGGGATCTTGGTCCCAATAAGAAGTGCACAACTTACATTGTCTACCCAAGTGAACTTTGAACTGGAACCCTCCATTGCTCGTCCTATGATGGTGCCAAGAAACAAGCTATATCGAAGTGCTAGCCTCGCAAAACACCTAAGTATGAGAAGAATTTTCCCTAAAGGACACTGAAAAAAAAACACAAGGAACAGGGTGCGCAAGCTAAAGCGACAGAAGAAGCTGTGCAAGGAAAAAAGAAAAAGAAGGTTTTTTGTTGAAAAGATGCCACACAGGTCATGCCTCTTTGTATGTCCCTTGCTTAGTGGCTCAGGACAAGCCATAGGTGAGTTTTTGGGGCCTGCTAGCCCGGGAAGGGAGCAAACGAAAGAAGCTAATGCACGCAACCAAAGAATATGTGCCGCACGCGCGACAGAAATAAAGGAAGATTGTGAAGAATGTGAAGGACCCATGAAGGTAGAACAGAGAGGTGTGTGGTGAAGGAAAGGCAAGTGCGGAAGCGCATAAGGGATAACATCCGGAAAGCGACAGATGCAGAATCTAGATCATGGTTGTTTACGGCGGTGTAAGCCTGCAGCTACGCATGTATGAGAAGATATTTGTAAGTGAGGATGATAGTGCCTTGTGTCAAGTTATGATCACCTCAGTTGTAGCCATAGGGGTGGCCAATGGTGACGACTAACAGACTGTCGGTAGGCAGTTGGCCCTGCATGATCATGTAAAATAGTATAAATAGGAGGGATGCAATAGTTAGAAGGTTGGTTTGTGTAGTTTTTGTTGATCCCTGTTAGGCGTTGTTCATCTTTAGTATCTTTTAATATAGACTATGTTTTAGGTCGATTAGGAAATAGTAGTTTGATATTCAGTGGTAATCCATGGCAAGGTATTCCATTTTGGCTATAATGTCATAGCGATCAAAGCGGAGGAGACTCAGGAAGAGTATAGTAGCGATAGAGGGGCTGTTGAGCCACGGATCTGGCTGTTGTGTGAGCAGACTGCTAGGAGTATAAGTAGAGTAGAAGAGCGAACCAGAGAGCATGAGAGCCATAAGTCTGAAGTTAAAGACACATCTCAAGATCAGTCTGCATCCCATAGACTACAGGGTGTTGTATCCTTTCTCATGCCAAATGAAGAACACCTTGGTGGTTTTTCCCAAATGGGTTTCCATGTTATCTCTTGTGTTTAAATGAATGGTTGATGTGGTGAATGTTTATTTGATTGATTACTATTTTCTTTTGGTATAATGTTGAGTGTTGCTTGAATATCTATTACTATCCTGCAATTGGTAGATGAATGACTGGAACGCATTGTTGAAATGAACCTATATATATATATTTCGGTTTGTATGATTGTTGTTTTGAATCTCGACTTAAGTTGTAGAGCTGATTGATGTGAATCAACTGCGCCACACAAGTTGTGCCAGTTGCGAGGTGGAAAGGAAGGTCGAGTCGTGGGCGATGACATGTATTTTTACTTAGTCACGCAGAATTGAATCCTCTTTCAAGCCATCCTACTGCCTTCATTGATCTCATTGCCTATGAGCCAAGGGACTATAATCCGTCAACAATCATGGAAACATGGTTTCGGCGGTTCCCTCCAAAGGGAATTGATGTGTCCATTGGCCTTTCTAACAAGGTGGTAGGCTGAGCTTCACATAGTCAAATGTAAGTGTAGAGATACTCTGATGTGATTGTGGGTTGTGTTACCACATGATTAGTGCAGAGATATTCTGATGTGATTGTGGGATGTGTTCCCACATGATCAGTGTAGAGCCATTCTGATGTTATTGAGGGATGTGTTCCCACATAATCAGATATAAGTGCAGAGATATTCTGATGTGATTGTGGAATGTGTTCCCACATGATGAGTGCAAAGCCATTTTGATGTGATTACGGGATGTGTTCCCACATGATCAGATGTAAGTGCAGCACCTTTCTGACAAGATGAGGTCAGATGTAAGTGCAACACCTTTCTAACAAGATGAGTTCGGATGTAAGTGCAGAGCCTTTCTGACAAGATTTGGTCGGATGTAATTGCAACATCTTTCTGACAGGATGAGGTTGGATGTAAGTGCAAAGCCTTTATGACAATATGAGGTTGGATGTGAGTGTTGGGCCTTTCTAACATAGGTTTTGGATGTGTTCCTCCCATGGTCAGATGTCAGTGTTGGGCATGCCTTTCGGACATGGTTATTGGATGTGTTCCTCCCATGATTAGATGTAAGTGCTGGGTGGGCCTTTTTGACATGGTTCATTCCATGGTCAGATATAAGTGCTAAAGACGATGAAGACCTACATGAAGGCTACGCCTACAATCAGCATGAAAAATGGTTGGCTCTGTAGAGCTTCCTATGACAAGTAGAATTGATATAGCACCAGTGATGATGACCCAGTGATAATCCAGTGGTGATGATCTAGATCAAGTGATGATCTAGATTTGATGATGATCCAGTGATGCTCCAGATCAAGTGATGATCCAGACCTGATGATGATCCAGCAGTGATGATCCAGTTATGCTCCAAGTCAAGTGATGATCTAGTAGTGATGATCCAGACTTGATGATGATCTAGTGATGCTCCAAATCAAGTGATGATCTAGACTTGATGATGATCCAATGATGATCCAAATCCAGTGACGATCTAGACTTGATGAAGATGACTTAACGATAAAGATGACTTGACGATGAAGATGACTTGAAGATGAAGATGACTTGATGATGATCCAAGATTATACAGAGAAGAATACTTGTGCTAATAAATTGTGTCAAGAGAATACCTTCCTAGTTAAGAGGGAGTGTTGACATATTTGTAACTTCAGAATGTATTCAGTTGTATTGTACCCCGATGTTTATTCCAGGAAGTATCTGTAATGTAATTGAGTCATGTCATGCCCCGATGTTCCTATCGAGATATTCAATTATGTAAACAAGTCATGTGAAGTCATAGAGTATAACCCTCCTTATTGGTCAAGGGTTAAAGTACCCGTAGTTATGGGGCCCTAGGGTTATTATAATCTCCTAGAGAATTCGGCCCTAGTGAGTTATTGTCAAGTCGGGAATTAGTATAAATAGAGAGGGAGCCTCTCTAGTTTACACACATTCATACACATTCACTCACACTTAGTTGTAGTGCATAACTAAGAGAGAGAGAGAGGAAGTTCGAACAAGAGAGAGAGATACTACTGCTGTCGGGAGATCATCTTACTGTCTTTGGGTTTTACTTTTGGTGTTGATTCTATCTCTGAGGAAGTTGTAGGGTTTTCTCCTTTATGGTTTCCCTGAGGAAAATATTTGTGTCCATTGCCTCTTATGAATGATTGTTGTGCTTATTATTCTCTCATATAAGATCCTAAGATCATATATCTTAAATGTTAAAAATCTAACAATAGATCCACTTAAAATTCACCAATATTGACTTCCCTTCAGGTCTCACAGATCATTATTCATGATGGAATGATATTCATCTATCATGGCATGCTTCAAAAGTTGTTTTCATGGCTCTTCATCATTTCTAGAATTTTTGAAATCAATTATGTTACTCATGAAATCCACATAGATCGAGAACTTGTGAGGTCTTTTTATTCCTTGAAAGCACCATTGGAAGTTGCATGCTTTTCTTTGCATCCTGAAAAGTATCATGAAGCCATGTTGGCTTCTTTTTTATCACTGCAACATCTCTAGGTAGATCACTAGCTATGCTAGCTTTACTAAATCCTTCTGATATTCTAAAAGGATGAACAATCGGAGACTCCAATGTGGTCCAATCTTACCGCAGCATGTGAATCAGGATAGTGGGAGTTTTTATGCCATCAGCTAGGCTATTAACCTCTAGTCATATGACTCAGGCCCTGAGGATGAGTGTATTTTCATATGAACATGGGTGAATCCTAATCATGGATCATTAATTTTACAAACTCCACAATGGACCTATCAATAAATTACAAACATGTCCACAAGAGTTAACAAGTAACATTTAATGCAATTCATCAACAAAATAACAATTCAAATTAAGTAAATAAAAATAATTACTTAAAGCATTAAATACTTATATATGTTGTTGAATCCCTCTTGACCCTTGCCTCTTTCCAGAGATTATTGAGGTATTTGATATTCTTATTTGCTAAGTTCTTTGTTTGAGACTTGAAATTCTATAACTTGTTGAAGACTTCAACCTTGGTCTTCATGAAGTAGATCACCAATGACAATCACATAGCACAAGTCATCATCCAGAGATTATACAATCATTGGTGTGCATACATTTGAGTATACTTGAAGAAATTATTCTTCCAAAGTTCATTTGCAATATCATCAAGTTTATATTTTTTTTCTTCTTTGATGGACGATCATCAACATTGGTTTCCAATGCATGATTCCTTTCCTTTATTTTATTTTAAGAGCATTAATAAACATAGTGGCTGAATTTCCAACAAGTGAAACCTCTTAGTTTTGAAATATCCTTCCTCCTTTGATCTTGCACTAGGGAATATCCTTCACCTTTATTTATATTCTCTAGTTGACTTGACTTTTCTCTTTTGAGGCCAACATATACTTTTATCCCCTATGGCCTATTTACATCTTTTAATAGGAAATATTTCTTTTTCTTTCCACTTTATTTGGGAAATTTTCAATGCTATATGGGACTTCTACAAAGGTTTGTATTGAATTCTTGGTTATTTATTCATCATATAAAAGTTATCATCAATGATGTTCATCTCCTCACAAGCAAATCAAATTCTTCCATAGATCTCTAATGTTGATTTGACCCCACTCTATGAAGTTTCAGACACTGCTTAGAGCCTATGTAAAATTGAACATTAGATTATACTTTTCCTATTACATAAGGGAATGAGATACCTTATCTCTTAAACAAGTCAAATCACTCTACTAAGAATATATCACTCCTTTTTGGAGTATTCCTTGGAGAATGCAATGTGACCTCTAGCTCCTTGTCGAAGCACCCTTTCTCAGGATAACATATTTGAGAATTATTGACCATTATTCACTTCTAGTGACTAATCAAGGCAACCTTGAGGACATCCTCTACCAACCATTGGCAACTTCTTGTGACCTATCTGGAATAATGTATGCAAAATGTTACCAGATGTTGCAACCATGGAGAAAAATCGACACTTACCCCCACTATCTCACCTCAATGATTCCTAACTCCCTCTCTTTTTATGGCCCTCATCCTCCCTTTCTCTATCTCTCCCAATATTTCTCCCTCTATCCCTCCCCAATACTCTCTCTCCCTCTCTCTGCCCCCCCTCTCTCACATTTTATCCCTACTTCCCTATATCTTTCCCACTTTATCCTAATTCGTCCCTCACTACCTCCATTAATGTCCCTTCACTCTCACTCCAACATCCTTACTTCTTCTCTCCTTCTCTCAAATTCTCTCTCTCTCTCTCTAAATTTGTCACTCTCTTCTTTTTTATTTATAGCTCAAGCTTAGGGGGCCCTCTTCTCTCTCTCTCTCTCTCTCTCTCTCTCTCTCTCTCTCTCTCTCTCTCTCTNTCTCTCTCTCTCTCTCTCCATTTCCCCTGCACCCCCCCCATGTCTCCCACCTACACCTTATGTCCCTCCCTTCATATGTCTTTCCATCGATAATTCCCCATATTTTCCTTCGTTCCTTTAATTCCCATCCTCATCATTCCTCCCTCTCCCTTCCTCAATTTATGTCCCTCCTCCCATGCTCTTGTATTCCCTCTCTCTCATGACCCTTACCTCCATCCATTTCTTATGTTGCATTTTATTTTCTTAATATATCTCACATGTTATGTTGTTACAAAATTCTAGCACATTATGTTGTTACAAAACTATCTAGCATCTTATGTTATTAAAAAATGCTCTAGCACTTTGTAGAATAAAAATTCTCTATAGTTTTGGATGAAACCGAAGGGGGGAACATATATTTGAATTTAAAAGTAACGCTCGAACATCCCTTATGGTCTAAAAATGTAGTTGGCATGCATCTGCATATCATTTGTAGTCCTATGTGTCTTCTTCAGGGTTTTCTTTGGATTTACAAAACATGTGCTATGGAGTATGGTGAACCATAGTTAATTAGCCATTTCCTCCATTTTCTTAATACGCTTGTCTTTCACCACTTATTATAGTAAGCTACAAACAACATTTTTTTATGAAATTTGAGAAAAATAACAATTTTTGCAAATTCTAAATATGTAATTTTTTAAATAAAATATTAACTTTTTTCTATTTTTTTTCTTATTTTTCTTATATCATGACTCCTTAACTTAAAAAACACATGGTTAGTGTTTCTTCCATAACCTTTTCATTTCTCAAACATTTAAAAAATATTGTATGGCACACTACTAGACATGGACCTCTACATGCTATGAAAAAACCATTTTAGAAACATCACATTAATACCTTCAAAAGATGTACCCACACTTGATGTACTGTTTTCAAGGTTTGATTAGTTAAATAATTTAAAAAAAAATAAATAAAAGAAATTAATTTTGAAAAAGTAGTGTTGCACTAGTAATGTGTGTCCTCTACATGTCTACCAATTTTTGTATCCTAAAATCCTCATTTAGGCACTCTAACGCTGCACCCACAAATACATATAACTTATCATTTAAAAAAAAAATGTTATAGCTAGAAAAGAACAAACTTGACATAACTATGAAATTTTTAAATACATAAAGTTTATATATTCAGAAACATGAATCAATTTCCTAGATTTTATTCTTTTTACTCAATGCAAGATATTTTGTGTAAGTATCTCAAAAAATCCAAATAATTTGAGGGATGCCTATTTTTTTAGTTTTCTATTGCATCTAACGTGCCAAAAGTGACCATCATCATTAGCTTGCACTCACCCCTAGTAGAGACATAAATTAATCTCTATGGGAATTCCATGCTTGCTTGTCCATTTAGATACCTTTAGTCCTCGTTCTCCATTCTTGTTGCTATAATCTGTGCCAAAGCATTCTCCATTTCTAGTTTCCCATCTTTATGTACTTCCTTTATCTTAATTTCATCTTTTAACCTCAAAACTAAAAAAAAAATTGAGTCTCTCCTCAACCTCCCGCATTTGTTTATAGCATTTAGAAATATCACCCTGGTATTTCTCATCTTTCTTCGCAAGTTCTTCTAAACATCTACTTAAATTCCTTGAAGTTCTGTTTAATTTCAAATATGGGTCCACAATGCAAATTTGGAGAAAGATGCCATGGCCATTTATTCTTAAAATATTATTTCAATTTAAATCAAGTTCACATCATTACCATTATATATAATTTTGTTGTCCTATCAAAACCTTCCCATCCAATATGTTGTCCCGCTGTCTTCTATCACCATGCTTCTACATTCACCTGCCAACTGCTACAAGTGATTAATTATTCTGTGTTGGCCTACCTCACCCTTCATGGACCTGATATGTTCCATAATTTACTTCAGTGAACATGACAACAATCAATATTTGTATTTGATTAATTTTTTTTCCATCAAATCAAATTAGATCAGCATGGCCAATCTGTAATCCTCATCTTCACCCACATTTTTAAAATCACTCTCCATGAGTTCTCAACATATTTTCATTTGACATGTCTTTACTCTACTGAATTGTTAATCGACTATGGATGAGTGCATGAATTTGGTGGACGTTTCAGATGCAACTCAATATTTAGAAAAGTAATCATGTGTATGCCATCACTTTTTCTTTTCTCAACTCTTTCATAAAAAAATAGATGTTGCACTACTAGACATTGACCTCTACACGCTATAAATATTTCAATCCATTATCATTACATCAAGACCTTGAAACGTTTCACTAACACTTGCCATATTCATTTTGAGGTATACTCACTTAGATAATTTTAAAAAATATTTAAAATTATTAATTTTATTTTGGAAAAATAGTGCGGCACTATTATTATTTGTTATCTACATATTTGCCAAATTTTGTATATTGTTTCCATCATTTAGGAATTCAAAGGATTCACTAACATGGAAACATACCTTATCATTTGTTGAAAAAATAAAATGTCAATTTTAGAATAATTCAAAATTGAGTTAGTTGTACACATTTTCAATAAATAAAATTTATATATTTGGAAAGGTGATTCAATTTCTTACTTTTCATATTTCTTTACTGAAAGTAAGATTCATTCTGTATGTATGTCAAAAAACCCATATAGGGTGAAGTATGTTTGTTTTTTAGGTATGTTGCATCTAATGTGCAAAAAAAGACCATCATTAGCTTGCACTCACCCCTATCTACTCTGCTCAATTTATTGCATGCTTGCCTCCTTTGACTTGACACAACCATTAAGATTTCAAAGATTTAAGCCTTCACAATGGTAGGCAATATGTGGATATTTCGAGTGTTCCCTTGAGCTTGTTTATCCTTAATTGTTTAATTTTTGCATGTTTTATGGACTAAATACATATTTGTTTTTCAATAAACCCATCCATTCATTGGATGATTTGAATCATGATTTTATATTGCATGAGAAGTGTGCTAAAAAGTCAAGGAGATTGCCTAGATCTTTATGATTTGAGTGTGATTAAACATAATATTCATTCTATTATTTGGCACTGTGTAAAGGATAAAGATAGCATTATGTACATGGAAAACATTCAATAGTGATCTCAAATATTTAAAAGCAATAGTTGCATTGTGTAAATGATAAAGAGAGCATTTTGTACATACAAACATTTAAAAGTGATGGCAAAGATTTAATGGTAACGAGCTCTCACTTTTTATTGTGCTCTTTAGAAAAGGGGAAAATTTATTTAGATGATAAGTTGTGCAAAGTTATGATGTTTCATATACTAATTTATGTGTTTTATTCATTTATATTTACATAATATTTTTTGTTGAATTAATTTATA
>LPNX011224751.1:110166-130166 GCA_001517045.1 Pseudotsuga menziesii
ATAAATTTTCGCCTTTTCTAAAGAGCACAATAAAAAGTGAGAGCTCGTTATTATTATTATTATGACTTAATTGTTTTACAAATTACTTTAATTTAATTGTACTCATATTTTAATGTTTATTGAAAGTTGAAGTTGATTAATGGGATTGTTATAAATATAATGTGTAAAGATAAAATGGAGGACAAAAAACATCTTTAGTAGTTTACATTTATAGAGTGTTGAAACCATCCAAATGTATGATAGTGTTGTAGCTCATGCTGACAATCTCATTTCCAATAGTGGTATTGGTGATAGGATTGATGATTGATCATGTTTAAGCTTTACTTTCCCTCAATAAATACTTCTAATAATGAGGGTTTCATGACTAAATTTTCCTATTGAATTTTGGATATATGATCAAAGGTACCTTGGGGTTAGCAAGTATAGATTAACTTTTACTATGTTTCCATATCTTGGATTTAAGTGTTGCTACACAAATTAAACCTTGTATTCCTTCCTTTCATGCAAACCTATCCTACTTTTCAAGATATGCTTGTATGCCTTACTTTCATGCAAACCTATCCTACTTTCCAGTAATGGATTAAAATGCCTACTTGTTTCCCGTATTCTAGAAGGGATTCTTATAGCTAGCCTTTCATTTCCCTTCCTTACAAATCTTGTAGTTAATTTATTCAAGCCTACAAGTCCAATTCTACTCCAATTCGTTTTTAGCTTTTTTTTTCAATATTTTTTACTCTGTAACTTCAACTTATCAACATATTATTACATCCTCTTCGGGAAATTGCTAGTCTAAATTCTTATCCAATAATTGTGCTACTATAAATCTAAAAACGCATTTTGGTTGAAGGGATGAATGTACATGCCACATAATGAACATAGCCAAAACTACTTCTACAATGAAGATTATAATAAGATAGAAATTTGTTCTCCTGCAACAGAAACCTCCTAACGTATTCAAGTTGTAACAAACCAAAAATTGAAAAATAAATATTTATTATTTATTTCAACAAAAACATTATGTTAATTTGTATTGTAAATTTTATGACCAAGTGGGTCAAGGATGACTGTAATTGAAGAATTATTTATTTTAATAATTAATAAAAGGAGACACATATTCAAGGGAAACTATTAAATGAGTGTTGACTTCCCATTAAGAGGAAGGGGCATATATAGAAGGCTGGTTGACAAGTGGCAGCACTAGCATTCAAAAATGGTCATGTTCCCTGAGAGGGGGAACTGAGCTGGGTGGCTCATTAAATTCCAAAACTGACCCAAAGACCTAAGGAATCGTATATAAACCATCAAATTGAGTAGGAGGCTCACCATTCATTTTGATTGTTGAGAGAATGAAATTTGTGAATGTTGCAAACTAAAAATTATGGCACACAAAGAATTTGATGAGGGGATAGCTAAAGTGTTTTGCTGAGTTAAGTCTGCTACTAATTGCTAAGTTGTAGAAGTCTATTGTGTAGCAGAGATCTCCATCCTAGTGGTGCAGTGAGTAGGATCGAGGGTCCTAAGCAAGTGATTTGGTTACTTCAGGAAAAGGTTGGGTGGAACAGTCTCCCTTGGGTGTTAGCCCATTTTCTGTAACATATCCATGTTCCAAATCTATATATGTAATACATTATTTACTCTTGTTTGACTAAGCTGAAACTGTTTTTAAAATGGTTATATTTAAATGTTTTTTTTTCAATGATTATTTGATGAAGTATTTGCATTGAAACTGATTGAAAAATAAATTAGTTTAAAATGATCTCTTGTATATTTCCTCTCACAGAAGTGACGTACTCTAGACTTACGGGAAGATATAAATTATGTTGAATAGTAGTATCAGAAAATGATCGAATAAATATGTATTTTTCTTATTCTAGAAAATAAAAGTATTTATGTAAACTGTTTACAATTTACTGTTAGTTGGAAGATCTAGTATTTAGTTTAAGTACATTTACAGCTCTCAATCCATTTAGATAAACAATTACAGTTAATAAAACCTTCAATTATAGTACAAGTTTATGTGCTAAAATAAATTACAGTGTCCTTTCTTCTATATATAAATAAGTTATTTATGTTTCACAAATCCTTTATCATGTAACAGGTTAGCTATATAAAGTATCAGATCCAAGTTCATCTCAACTACTCTTTTTATACTAATCCTTTCTAAGACCAATTGTTTTCTCTTCAATCAATTCGAGTGTCAATCTAGAATAACCAGAGTTCACTTAAAATCATAATATTGTTAAGCTAAACTATTAATGAAAATGCCAATTCAAGATTATCGACAAATCTTAGCACTTGTTACAGGATTCTGATTTAGTTTGGCGTTATTTTTTCCTATAGTGTTTCTTCTTTAGAACAAAAGTCACAGGAATCCTTAGGGATTAACCTTTCAAATGTTCAAATAGTATGGTTAGTATGGACGTGAATTACTTACAGACTTATGGCCATTAAATTTAAATAAACAAAGTAAACTACACAAGTAAAAACTTTACCAAATACTAAAACCCTGAGGTATTTACATAAACAGATTAATTTACATTAGTTTGCAAGTAAACTAAAATAAATAGACCTAGATATTTAAAAAATATAAAATAGTTTGCAAGTAAACTAAAATAAATAGACTTAGCTATTTAAAAAATAACTACAAGGTCTTTTTAAAGGATGATTACTATCGTAGAAACATAATCATGAATGTAGAACAATAGTGCTAAGGACATTCAGACACAAAACCTATCTTCATAATGGAACAACTAATAAAATAGCTCACGGATTTCTCAAACAAAACAACAGCAAGGAATTTGTTACAGATAATATTTACAATCTATGAGACTTACAACCAATAATTAACTATATACTATTTCAGTGGTATAATAAAGCTTCAGGAATTTAAGCCTTTACAGGTTGTTATATCATTTAATAAACAACCACCAGCAATAAATTGGTTCAAGTATTCCTCAGCTACCTGGTTAAAATGTATTACAACCCTTACACAGGTATAAAATTTAAATAAACGAAGTTATTTACAGTTGTCAAACGTTGAAACAAGAAACATCTAATAGAGGCCTTACAGTCATGTTATAAGGCCCTTTCTATAGAAAGGTAAAGATTCCATAGTAGAGTCCCAATATTTGTAAACTTTTTATAAAATACATATTACCCTAAAGTTACACAGTTTTATCGTGCTATAGAAATACAAGAATAAACACAAATTAAACAAGCTTTTATATTGTCTCTATTAGCATTTTCAGGTAACCCGACGAATTTCAATCAAGGTAATCATATAACAAACTGGGTTTTAGAAGTGGTGTCTACCCCCCAAAAAAATTACACAGTATGAAGGCTCATGGACATATTTTCTGTAATAAATTTGAAATTAAGTTAAAATTAGAAAAAAAACCTCATGGGTCAGACTCACTCGAAGTCTGTATCAAATAAATACTTTTCTAGAATCAACCTTATATCGTTCAGAAGAAAGTAACAAGACTCTTGTGAAAGCTCTGGAATAATAAAGTAACTAAAAGCAATGACTTAGACAGAGATACCATATCTAAACCCTTACAGGTCTTACTATAACAAACAAGTTTCAAAAGCCAATAAAGGATTACAGAGTGGCATAGTCGTCCACGACTCCACAAGAGTTGTTTCACATCCTTAAATTTAATGATTGTTTAAAATACCAAAATCCAAGTATCACTTCCATATCGAACTTGGAGTGGAGGAAACTGATGCCATAAAAACATACCAAGAAACCTGTCTCTTCTCAAGAGTCACGCAAGGGATTAACAAAGGTCTTACAAGTAAAGGGGAAGACTTAGTAGCTAGTTTCTCCTCCACTTTGTTCTAGAAGTTGTACCTGCAAACAATACATTAACTAGAAGTTAAACCATGAATGAATTAAGGATGACTCGGAATAAGAACAAGAATCTTTACATAATTCAAGAGCTATTACAAACAAAAACCCAGAGAAAACTTACCAGTATCCCATGAGCGAGGATAGTGAACCTTCTCAATAAGCAAATGCAGTTGTGACCCAGCTTGAACAGTTGTGGATGGTTGAGTTTAAGGCTCCTCCATCTCTATCGAGTGCAGAAGAATTGTTTTGTAGAGCCCAAGAACACCATACAACAACCCGATCAATGGAATGGCACGAATGTCGAAGAGCATTAACCCATAACTGTGTGTTACATCTTGATTGATTCAAGTTGAACCGATAACATTCAAAAGAGGGAACTTCATTCGTTTAAGCTGAGCAGATAACGTTCAAAGACCGCACCACGTCTATAAATAGGTTCCATTGGGGTTTTAATAGCATTGGTTTGCAGCAGCAGGGAAGCTCATTGATTTTAGAATGGGGAGTCAAAATAGCATGCGAGAGAAGCTCCCACATATTCTCTCTTCATTTTATCTCCTCATTCTGCTACTGCTTCAGCTCATAAAGCGGAGAGATGGGGAAAATGCAGCTTCCCAAGACATCCTAGTGTCAGTCACCTCTCTCAATGGTAATCAGACCCGGATTTCTACAGGCGGTATCTTCCAAGTTAGATTTTTCAATCTCAACAACAACAACGTTAAAGACTAGTATCTCGGTATTTGGTATGCCAAGGCTTCACAGCAGACAATTGTTTGGGTGGCCAACGTGGAGCAGCCGCTGCACAACGCTTCCAATGTTCTTAATCTCACAGAGGAGGGGAATATCCTCCTGTCTTATGGAAGTTCCACCGTCTGATCATCCAACAGAAACCGGAAAAATAATTATTCTGCCGTGATAATGGACTCTGGTAACCTGGTTGTGTTGAGTGCTGAGAATACCTCTAAAGTCATTTGGCAGAGCTTCGACCATCCCGAAAATACATGGCTTCCAAGTGGGATGAATATCAACAATAGTCAAAGGCTCTCGTCATGGAGGATCCCTTGGAATCCGAATCCGGGGCTCTTCACCTATCAGATGGATCCAAGCGGAGCCGACCAGTTCCTGCTAATGTGGAAAAATCACACCCCATACTGCGAGAGAAGTCTTCGGAATGGTGAATATTTCAGCAATGTCATTGACGTGAACTTGACCAACTGGTATGATATTACCTATTACAGTAATGGATCGTACAAGTATGCCAATATTTCCCCAAGGGTTGGGTTAACATCTTTGTCGCGTTTCATTATGGAAAAGTCAGGACAACTTCGAGGGCACATGATGCTGGAAAATAAGGAATGGAGCATGGTCTGGAAACAACCTTTAGCTCAATGCGATGTTTATGCTGCATGCAGACCTTATGGAAGTCAAAAATAAGAAGTTTGTGAGGAAAGGCTTCAATACATTTCTTTCATACTCATTTGGCATAAATAGCCGTTGTATACAGTTTTAGATCCTATAGTTTAGGACCGCAATTGACTAGTATATAGGAAAACTATAACTACTGAGATACAATCAAATATTTACTAGGATTCTAGTGATTCTAGTCTATCTGTACAACTAGCAGTAGAGACAAATCAGGAGCATGAATGTCAGAGAACCAACTTGGAAATAATTGCTCCCGATCATCAACACTCCCCCTCAAGTTGGTGCGTAGATATCACTCATGCCAAGTTTTTCGAGACAACCATTAAATGCTTGGTTTGAAACTGCTTTGGTCAACACATCAGCAAGCTGGTCTTGAGATCGAACATGAGGAACTTCAATCAACTTTGCTTCTAGTTTCTCCTTGATAAAATTCCTATCAACCTCAACATGCTTAGTTTGATCATGTTGAACTGGATTATGGGCAATATCACATGCTTCCTTGTTATCACAGTATAACTTAATGGGACTGACTTGCTTCATATGTAAATATTGCAATAGATTTCTGATCCACAACAATTCACATATTGCCTTAGCCATTCCTCTGTATTCGACCTCAGCACTGGATCTGGAAACTACCTCTTGTTTTTTACTTCACCAAGTAACCAGATTTCCTCCTACAAATGTGAAGTAACCCGATGTAGAACGTCTATCCTTAATTGACCTAGCCCAATCAACATCTGTATAGCCTTTAACATCCAAGATATCACCTTTTTGTGAATAAAATTCCCTTTCCTGGAGATGACTTCAAGTAGCGTAATATCCGGATGACAGCATTCATATGTCCTTCACTTGGGGAGTGCATGAATTGACTGACAACACTTAGTGCATAAGCTAAATCCGGCTGAGTATGTGCAAGATACATTAATCTTCCAACCAGTCTCTGATAGCATTCCTTGTTAGTGGGAGCTTGGTTTGGGCGCACACCTAGCTTCAGATTTTCTTCCATAGGGGTGCTAACCGGACTACATTCTGTCAAACCAGTTTCCTTCAATAAGTCTAAGGCATATTTCCGTTGTGATAGAAAAATACCTTTCTTTGATCTTGACACTTCAATTCCAAGGAAATACTTCAATTCACCAAGATCCTTCATTTCAAACTCACGGGCATGCTGCTCTTGCAGTGCTTTTCTTTCTTCAGGATCATCTCCGGTTACTATCATATCATCAACGTACACAATAAGAGCTGTGATTCGTTCTCCATTATGTTTGAAGAAGAGAGTGTGATATGAGTTACTTTGTTGGTAACCAATAGACCTCATAAAGCTCGTGAACTTTCCAAACCACGCTCTAGGAGACTGCTTAAAGCCATATAGATATTTTTTCAATCTACAGACCTGTTTTTTGCCTTTAGTCTGCAGATTACAGCCAGGGGGCAACTCCATATATACTTCTTCTTGGATATCTCCATGCAGAAATGTATTCTTTACATCGAACTGGTGCAAAGGCCAGTCAAAATTCAGTACTAGAGATAGTATAATACGGACTGTATTAATTTTGGCCACTGGTGCGAATGTCTCCATATAATCGATTCCGTATGTTTGAGTATATCCCTTGGAGACAAGTCTTGCTTTGAACTGTTCGATGGTTCCATCAGCTTTGTATTTAATGGTGAAGACAAACCTACATCCAACAGGTGTCTTCCCTTCAGGCAAGTCAACAACTTCCCACGTTGAATTCTTTTGAAGAGACTTCATTTCTTCATTCATCGCCTCCCTCCATCTAGGATCTTTCAAAGCTTCATGCACACTATTAGGAATAGCTACAATAGATAATTGATTCACAAATGGCTTACTTTCATTTGACTATCTATGGTAGGATACATAATTGCTTATGGGATACTTAGATTTGGCGTTGAGAACAGGTTCATAGCTAACTTTGGGTTTCCCTCTTGTGACTCAATCAGGTAACATTTTTAAGTGAGGTTCAGATTCAGAATTTACCTGAGCCTCGGGAATGGAATTGGCTAGAGAAGACAATTGGTTAGGTGGTACATCATGAGAGGAGGAAGACACTGACGACACTTCCATTTGATCCTGAACCTCATTCTCCAAAAATTGTTGCCCATCTGGACAACCACCCCTCTTAGTTACAGTGTCACCATCACTCGGACATTCATCACTAGTTTCCAAATGGTCACATTCACCACTAGTGTCCAAACTATCACCACTTATAAGCTCTAAGTCTAAAGGATGATGAAAAGGTTGCACTTCATCTCTATTCTCCCCTTGAAGTGGAGACTCGGAGGTAGAATAATACATATCGTTTTCATGAAAGCCCACATCAAGGGTAACATAATTTTTACGAGAAGGGGGCTGATAACACCGATAACCTTTTTGATGCAAGGCAAAGCCAACAAATACACACCGAAGGGCACAGGGTTCCATCTTATTTCTCAAGGGTTTGTGTAGGTGCACAAAGACTATACACACCCAAAAACTTTAGGGGACATATTCAGTATGGTAGGGGTACTTATAGTATTATGGAGGACATCAAAAGGAGTTTGAAATTGTAGGGAACTAGAGGGTACACGATTGATGAGATAGGCTGCAGCAGTAATGGCTTCTCCCCAATAACTGATAAGCATATGAGGTCCAAACAAGGAAGCATGAACAACATCAAGAAGGTGACGATTTTTTCGCTCTACTACCCCGTTTTGTTGAGGGAAGTAAGGGCAATTCATCTAATGAACAATGCCGTGTAGATTCAGGTACTGTTTCAAGTATTGATTAACAAACTCTCCACCATTATCAGTACGAAGAACCTGAATATTAGATTGACAATGAGTGGCTATTATTTTGTGAAATTGCTGAAACAGGGAACTAACTTCATTATTTGATTTCATTAAACAAACCCAAGTCATGCGAGTATGATCATCAATAAATGAAACAAACCAACGTGCTCCACTCAAAGAAGAAGTATTTGCAGGTCCCCATACATCAGAGTGAATAACCATAAAAGGTGCAGGACTCTTATTCATACTAATGAGAAATGGGACACGGTGACTTTTAGCCAGTTCACAAATGTCACACTTAAAATCCGAAACATTTAATTGAGAAAAGAGCTTTGGAAGCAATTTATGTAAATATCCAAAAGATACATGACCTAAACACCTATGCCACAACCAGATTTATGAATTCTGATGTTTGTCAGACATATCAGCTGAAAAAACTTGAGCCAATTGCTTTGAGCTTACCGACAGTAGATCAAGATAGTAGAGCTTCCCTCTCCTAGTACCATAATCAATTGTCTTCTGAGTCTGGATGTCCTTAAAAACACAAAAGTTAGGCCAAAATATCACAATACAGTTCAAAGTGAGGGTTATTTAAGTGACAGACAATAAGTTATGATTAAGAGAAGGAACAACCAAAACAGACTCCAAATTCAAATTTTGGGTAAGAGAAACTGAGACTTCTCCAACCACAGGAGAGGGAGTACCATTCGCTGTGGACTCTATATGTTGGTCTGAGGATTTCATAGATTGAATATGGTTATTGTCAAAGGTCATGTGGTCTGTGGCACCAGAATCACTTATCCATTCACTATGACTAACAGGATCAGAAGTATGAAGAGCCTTACCAACGTTCCCAAAAGTAGCAATGAAAGAAGAGGCTTCCTCAGGAGTGCTGGTGTTGGTGGAGGGCTTAACCACAGCAACAGAAGCATGATGAGTTGACTTTGAATTTCATTTGCGAGGTGCCTTAGCAAGATCCCACCATTCTAAATACCCAATTAATTCATAGCAATGTGACTTTGTATGCCCGGTTTCTCCACAGTGTGTACACACACGTTTTGATTTTGCAGCTCCTATTTCATAGCTACGATTTTGTGGTCCATATGACTAATTTTGGTCAGTTGTATGATTCAACGAACTAGACGTTCGATCTGGTTTTGGATATGTTTGCAATTGGTGAGGCTTGCCTCGACGAGCCACCATAGCAGCTGACTCGGAGTGTTAAGGTTCACCATTAAGTGCAGCTCGACGAACAAAATCACGACGAACATATGCATAATTTTCTTCAAGATTGAGTGGAGGATCCTTCCTGAGAATCTCACCTCGAATTTCTTCAAATTCTGCATCTAGTCCATTCAAGAAGATACGCACCTGCAGTCTCTCAACTGATTTTTTATAGGTGACAACATCTTCAGGATCCTTCATGACAATCCTATCACGATGATCTAGTTCTTGGAAGATTTCTACCAGATCACCATAATAGGTGGAAAGAGGACGACCAACTTGTTTGGTGGAGAATGCCCGTTGATTCAGTGCAAAGAGTGGCAATTCGTCTGACCCATCATAGAAATCTTTGGCAAGAGCAGTCCAGATTTCACGTGTAGTAGATAGTCTAAGATAGTGCTTCATAATCTCCGATGACATAGAAGTCAGCAACCATCCTTTGACCTTTTGATTTTCAACATACCACTTCGCATAGGAAGCATCAGTAACCCGCGGAGGAGGTGTTTTACCCATGAGGTATTCAAGCTTCTCATGCCATGTGATTTGCATTTCCATGATTTGGGACCAGACATCATAATTAACTTCGGTAAGAATGATATTGGTTGTGAAACTGGGGTTTTCTGATTGAACATGGATAACTGGTACAAAAGATGATTCGGGTCGATCTTTAGTCATGATGCGAGGGGTATATGAGAATTTAGGCTATGAGGTTATGATGATATAGAACGGATGATAAGAGTGCTCTGATACCAAGTAAAAAATAAGAAGTTTGTGAGGAAAGGCTTCAATACATTTCTTTGATACTCATTTGGCATAAATAGCCGCTGTATACAGTTTTAGATCCTATAGTTTAGGACCGTACTTGACTAGTATACAAGAAAACTATAACTACTGATATACCATCAAATATTTACCGGGATTCTAGTGATTCTAGTCTATGTGTATAGCTAGTGGTAGAAACAAATTAGGAGCATGAATGTCTGAGAACCAAATTGGAAATAATTGCTCCCAAACGTCAACAATGGATTGTGCAACAATAACAATGTTCAATCCTGCAACTGCGTGTCTAGTTTTGTCACCAAAGATAGCAGAGAATGGGAATATCAGCAGTGGTCAAGCGGCTGTGCTCGGAAGACACCGTTACAATGCAGCCACGCTAGAAACCAGACCACCACTGACGGGTTTGTAGAATTGAGTGGCACCTCTATGCCGCCTCAAGGGGTTCAATACAAAGGAGGGCAAGTATAGTGCCAACAAGCCTGTCTCAGCGATTGCTCATGCACTGCATATGCCATTGTTAATGGAATTTTGCAGACATGTGTAATGTGGTTCGGTGAATTGCTAAATATCTATGATAACTCCAACGGGATCACTCTGTTCCTGTGGTTAGATGCCACTGATGTCGCTCATATATCTAATTCCAACAAAAAGGAGATTCTAGCAGGCGTGGTGGGCAGTGTGGTAGGCGGGCTGGTAACTATTTTGGGCTTTGTGTTGTTCTTTATCTCGTGCAGGAAACGCCTGGGCTTGTCTGCAACAGAATACGCGCCTATTGGGCTTATTGTATTCTCTTACAGAGCTCTACAGAGAACAACTAAGAACTTTTCTGAACGTTTGGGATGCGGGGGTTTCAGCTTTGTCTTCAAAGGGATTCTAACGGACGGTTCTCTCGTGGCAGTTAAGAAATTGGAGGGTGTGACTCAAGGAGAGAAGCAATTTTGCATGGAGGTGAGTACCATTGGAGTGACGCAACATGTGAATTTGGTTAAACTGCTGGGATTTTGTGTAGAAGGCTCTCAAAGACTGCTGGTGTACGAATACATGCCTAATGGTTGCCTCAGTTCCTTCTTATTCTGCAAAACCCCGAGAGATGATCAGCAGCACGGAGTGGGATATGGGCTAACAAAACGCCCCATTTTTTCCCACTCGCTTTCTACCCGCTTTATACAAAACCGCTTCACACTCAGTTGTTGTCGTTGTCACGGCCCCATCGTCGCCAGGCCTAACATCTCGATGTCCATATCAAACATATCAAAATTACGTAAGGAAACTTTAATGCCTTCATCAACCTCCCCAACCTCCCTTTCTTGAGTTCATTGTTCATTCAACAATTTTCTAAGTTCAGGTTCAAATTTAACGCCCTCATCCTCTGCGCGCAGCTTTCATGTATAATACAGAATTTATGCTTTTGGAGTAATCAAACAGAGGTCACACCAGAAAATCAGGAAGAGGCCTTTCTTGTCACTCACCCTAATATAACTATGGTATGCTTTCACATACAAAATAACATACAATTCTTGTCATTCACGTTCTTGTTAGTCATAGATAACACTAGCTTCAGAGAGTGCAGAGATTCTAATAGTAGCTCTCATGTAATCTGTGAAAACATAATTCACGTTCTTGTTAGTCATAGATAACACCAACTTCAGAGAGTGCATAGATTCTAATAGCCACTCTCATGTAATCTATGAAAACAAAGAAAGTAGCGCAATAAGGAATGAGGCCACTTGCATGGAGGGCTATCACATTGCAGATAGCTCCCATGGAATGCTCACGCACTCCAAAACGGACATTGCGCTCAACAGGAGTATCCTTCTGGAAGTCACCAAACATTTTTAACAGAGCCATGTTGGATGACGCAAGGTCTGCACTTCCACCCAAGAGTCCAGGAAGAGCCCTTGCAAGTGCATTCAAACATTGTTGAGATAAATTTCGAGTAGCATAAGCATGGCTCGACTCTGTAGTATATACCGACAGAGCCTTGTCCCACCCTTAAGGCAATTTACCGTTGATTAGTGCCTTGAACTTTGCGGCTTCCTCGGGGTATTTCTTCTCATATTCTGCAAGTGTCGATGACCACTCTGCTTCAAAAGCTACACCTCTTGCCATGTGCCTACTTCATTGACTCTTATTCTCCTCTGGTATGTGGAAAGGTGAATGAGGCCAACCCAAATTTTGCCTAGTCACATCAACCTCCTTTGCACCCAAAGCACTTCCATGTACACTGTAACTGTTTTCCTTATTTGGTGAGCCAAAGCCAATAGTAGTAGTGACCTTAATCATAGTTGGTCTACCTTAACAGATTTGGCCTCCTCAATAGAAGCATGAATGTCATCATAACCTGTATTACCATTCTTAACCCAGATAGTGTGCCATCCCAGACCTTCAAAACGAGTGGTAACATCCTCTATGAATGCAATCTCAGTGTCACCATCTATAGAGATGTGGTTGTCATCGTAGAAAGCAATCAGCTTGCCCAAGCCCCAGTATCCAGCAAGCGAGTAGGCCTCGTTGGAAATACCCTCCATTTGGCAGCCATCGCCAACAATACAATATGTGTAATGATCAACAATAGTGGATTCTGGCTTATTGTATCTAACCACTAGATGTTTCTCAGCAAGTGCCAAACCAATTGCATTAGCAATTCCTTGACCAAGTGGTACAGTGGTGACTTCCACACTAGTAGTCTCAAAATTCTCAAGATGACCTGGCATTTTTCTTCCCCACTGGCGGAATCCCTTCAAATCCTCTTCCTTCACGCTATCGAATTAGCTAGATGCAAAAGAGCATACTGCAACATACACCCGTGTCCAACGCTAAACATGAACCGATCCCAGTTAAACCAATAGGGATTCTTAGGATTATACTTCATGACCTCATCATATAAAATATGATGAACACCCCATGGGCAATCCAGTGTGCCCGGAATCGGCCTTCTCGACGAAATCGATGGCCAGAAAACGAATGGTATTGATCAAGTTCTCAACCAGGGCAGTGCTGGTGGTCTCCAGAGTCTCAACCGCAGCAGCCCTAACGACCTTGGGGGCCGACGATCTCAGGCGCCTATGGGAGGGGCTTCTCTAAGAACAAGCAACCTTACCATGTGACCGAATCTTCAATCCCGCAACTTTACTGAAGCCGAAGCCTGCTGGCGAGGCAGAGGAGCTCAGGCACTCAGATTGTATGGTGTTATTCAATGCAGTGGCAGTAACAGAGCCCGCAGTGGCAGTATAACTTGTATATGAAAGGGATTGTATAAATTACATCGGTGGACCATAAATTAACCACTAAAATTAAGCATTCCAAGGATTAAATTTCCTAAAAATAGCTTAAACAAAATCGACTACTGAGTCAATTACACTTGTAACTACTGCACCGTGACCTTGTCTTTCAGCAATGTAGATGATAGAGGGCATCGCCAGTGGGTTTAGACAAATTTAGAAGGAAGCTGCTGTCAAGATAAGGGGATCATTCTCTGGAGCCTGGATCTCTCACTTTGTGCCAAAGAAAGCAACTGTGCAAACCCTTCTGTGCATATTCGATGAAAAATCTTGTTCATGCATTCAAACTGTATTACTCCACCTATAGTCTCAAGCCCAAAATAACATCTCTCCTTTGTTCCTCCTGCCAATGACTCTCTGCCAAGCCAAGAAGGCAAGTCTCTGTAAACATCATGCACAATTCCTACCATATCACCAGTTTCAATACTTTTAAAGAGCAGTTTCCAAACAAATACAATGATATTGCAAAAACAGAGCACACCCATGTCTGCCTGAAGTGCTTTTTCTTCTTCGTCAGAGTACCACGGATGTGCTTGCTCTTAAGTTTCACCACTACCTGCAAAGCATTAAACAACTATTACATTTGCGCAAACAAATGTGGGAACTTCTCAGAGAACAACGGCCTACTTACCTCGCCATTTTTAATGTACACAAAAACCAGTTTCCAATGTAGGTCACCTACTACAAATAACCGGAAGCATGGCCAAAGCAGGGAATAGTTGAAGCTTGAGATACATTCATAGCCAAATGTAAACCTGAACATGTTGATTACAAACCATTTCCTTGGCATTTCAGTAGTTGAAACCCTCTAGCTAGTAAATCCAGGCTGCAATGTTCTGAATCAGCCGAAAGCAAATCTCCATGCAATCCACCTATTGGATTATTAGAACCTTTTTCATATGGAATAACTACTGCATTATTCCGAACTTCTTTTCCAGCTCTTGCTCTCAGAGCTGTTGCTCCACGTAGAGTTGTTGACACAAATCAGGGAAGAGGAAGCATGTCACAACATGTTATATAGAATATAACTAAACAATTGTGACACCAAAAGAAAGAGGTCGAAAAAGGAGATTTTATTGTAAGCAACAAGATAGAGATAAGAGCAATTCTAAGAATTCACAAGATAGGTATTGTTTCACAGCCATCCACAGAACAATGGTGTTCATTATTCACCTGAGTGCAGTGCAGCATTTAATTAAATGTTGAGGGGTGCATGTGAACCATTGGATCTTATCCAACAATCAATCAAACAATTCATATTTACCCTATTGGAGTCCTACAGGGTGGATATTGAGTGCTCATAATTGAAAAAATAACCCAATCAAATAGACATTACAACCATATTCATCTAGCAATGGTTCAATAAACTGTTGGATCATGTTAGTTGTTAATAAAAAACAGAACCTACAGATCAAGAACAATACAGTAAACACATTCATCTAGCAACCAATCAATCATAAATGTTGGTAGAAAACACAGAACACACTTGTGGCCTTTGCTTCTCATCTGGATGAGGGAATTCCTTGAAAATTCTGCAGAAACCCAAATTCCATAAACAACTTCCTCCCTTGGTGGATCAACATGAGTAGTAGCAAGTCCATAATGGATGAACAAGCATAAGTTAATTTCTTACGCCACCATTTCCTGAATTTGCTGAGGAGTATGCCTATGGTAGCTCTTTTTTTTAGGATGGTCAAGGTCTGCAATATCATCTCCAGATCCACCTTCATGTTCTCGCTACTCTAATACTCTTGATCCTCATCGTGCCCACTTTTGTTTTGCCCTTCACCGCCACCACCAGGCTGTACCCAAACAACTTCAAAATTAACTTGCCTCTCAGCGCTAATATGAAGACAACCAAATGATTTTTCCTAAATCTCCCTTCAAATGGACAAGTGAGTGTTTGGTGTCTCTATGACAACAAAACATTATATCCTTATATATTTTTCTTATAAAACTCTATGTTGTACAACTTTGGTAGTTTACTGCTAGTGTAGATGGCCCTGCCCCCTAATGGATGCTCTTAGCAGCACTCTTTGCAAGTTTTCAGCCAAAAAAAAAATCTGAAAATTGTGAGAAATGGCTAAGGTCGAGGCCTAGTCCATCCTTGAATTCATAGCTCTAAGAATTCAGATTTCTTCATTGCTTTCTCTATATGTCTACAAAGAAAGTCTGAATTTTGTTTTTATTTGCAGTATGTTAAGCTTCAACACTAGGTTGTGCAATAACAATCTCCGATTACATCTTGGGTTTTTCTTGTGCATCGACTTGGGTGTGCTTGGGATTCATGTTGGTGTCAACCAATGGTGCCCAGGTTCTCAATGCCTTCTTAAAAACTACAAGCTCTTCCATATAAGGGATAACATGCCCTTTTTCCTCAAAATAATCCACGCTATTAAAACATATTAGATTTAATGGAAAATGAAACAAAGAATATAAACTTCTCACTAGTCTTAGCATAGCAGATGGAAAATGATGCTAATGAAAATAGGATGGGTAAGCTAGGACTTGAAAGATTTGTTTTACAATTCTTGCAAGTTCCACATATATTAAAATTAAGTTCCATCCACAATATTGGGATTTCAAATGGTTTTTGTGATTTTTATTTTGTATTGTGGTTTTATCCAAAATACTAGAAAGCACAATATTTAACATGTGTGTAGTGTTCTTCCATAGAATACCAAAGAGGATGGTTTGAAAGAAAAACTAGAGTTCTATTATGGATATAGAAGTACAAGATCTATCTCATAAAGACATTTTTTCTAGTGTTGATATGAGATGGAGTAAAGTTATAAAAGAGGACAAACCTGTTGACCGTGTTGCAATAATTCCATATTCCAGAGTTACATATTTCATCAAGGGGGAGGAAATCAATTTAGATGCACCATGTATCTTTTTGCGATTGCGAAATTTTGTGAAAGATGACCTTGATAACAGAGATTCCACTTCCAATAAATATTCAATGTGAATAAGCCTATTTATTGTGATACACGTGTTATATATTGTGTATTTTGTTTTATGAGTTTACTAAATTTTGTGTTTGGAAAACTTGCAAATGTACATAGATATTGGTGTTCTTATGGACCAAAAGATAACATGAATGCACCAAAACCTTCTCAAAAAAGGAAAAGCTATGTTCATAAGAGAGGATGCCAATGCCATTTCATTATTAAGGAAATAGTTGGTAGACCATAGGATGCCATAATTACATACAATATGGATACACATGAGGATAAAAATGGTTGGCCATGCCATGGAAAGCTTGATAGATCAGCTGATCCAAGGGCAATGGATGCACCTCGTATTTCAACAGAAATGGTGTTGTCAGTTGAGGCATTATATGACATGGGATTGTCTATTGACATGTTTTGTGAGCGACACATGTTGGAGGTTCGAGAAGGTAGATTCAACATGGATTCAAAAAGTGACCGGGACAACTTTTTGACATGAAGGGATTTCATGAATATTTGCAATGGACTAGCTAAATCCAAATTTCAACTCAATAAGAATGATTCAATAAGTGTCAACTTATGGTATCAACAAGAGAAAAAGTCATTCTTTTTCTACCAAAGGCCTGAGGGTGATGACGTGCCCTTTATCATTGGTATTCAAACATAGTGGATGTTGTGCAAGATGGTGAAATACTCACAAAATAGTATCATTGCAATGGATTCCACATTTAGCACCAACAAATACGGGGTGAGTATTTATTTAAATATCGACATATATGTATATGCACATTAATTTTATTTTTTATTTAACCATCTTTACTATTTACAATGGTGTCATCACGAAATAGGTCTTCTGACATCTCATTATGGTTGTCAAAACTCATGGATAAAGGTTGACAACTTAAACCAGAATGGACAGTGAATGCATTCATGACAGATGATGCATTGGCTGAAATCAATGCAATACAATATTATGTTTGAACAATAAGTACTCATATGTGCTCAATGCTTTTTTCAATTTACTAATTTGTTTATTTGATACAAAGGCTTTTTTCTTGTTGTAGTTCCATTGTTGGTTGTCGAGTTTTATTATGTGTATGACACGTTAGAAGAGCTCGGTTAAAGAATGTTTACAAGTTGGCTAGTTGTGAGGAAATTGGAAGGAAAATATTTTCAACATTAGGTGCAATCATGAATAATTGCCATGATCCAGAGTCTATTAACCAAGCTTTGAATCATTTTTATGATGAATTTGCAAATCAAAAGCGTTTCTTGAAGTACTTTTCAAAAAATTGGATGCAAGACCAAAAATTTCGTAAGAATCTATTAAAATTGTTGCAACTCTATGGGATGAGGCTTATGTATGGTCGTTGACTCCATTGCATCTGGTCTCTCTTTCGGCAACACGGCCAAATCTGTAATGACCATGTTGTGCTTTTTCAGATTTTGGCTTGGCTTTGGCATACACACAGATTATCCTTTGTCCGCCACATATCTGAGTATGCCAACAAGAAATCTCGAGGGGCGTTCATCGCAGCAATGTTTTCTATGCAAGGCTTCTGGATTCTTGTTGGCGGTTGCATGGCCATTATTGTCTCTACAACATTCAAGAGTAGGTTCGACCGCCCATTGCGTATTTTGTGTGGTAGATCATTATGTGTGGAAAGAATAAAGAATCATTAATAAACCAAAGCCACCCAACAATGCACTGCAATTCGCTCGCAAATTTTTATTTGAAATAGCTCGGGAGGGATGGGGGAATTAGTACCGACGTGACGATTTTGCCCAGCGACAATCATCGCGCCGGCCGTCCCATCACCGGATCGACATTCCTCCCCGTCGTCAGCACCCATTCACTCACCATCGCTACCACCCCCATTTGCAGTCCCTCCATTGCGCTCCCGTGGTTGTTACGGCATATCCTTATTTACCTGATATATTGGCCTGTCAGGTGCCATACCCATCCACACTCATTCATGGCATGAGGTATGGAGATTCAGGGTGTCCACCAGCTCCGACGACGGGAAACCTTGATGTCTAATCTGCCCGACGCGCTATTTACTATTGGTTGAAGGCATCAGAGAGGAAAACGTCATCCAAAAGATTTCATTTGGATTTGAATTTGAATCTAAGAGGGAACTTGCACCGCCCTTTCCTTCATTTAAATTTAATTTTGAATTTGAGATCGAGTATTAAGGCTCGCTGATTTCATTAATTTGTATTTGAATTTGGGCATGGGCACAAAGCGATCAATGCCATATCCATTTCGGTTAAAGCCAAAGCCTGTTCATGTTGTTGTTACCTGCAACCTGGCCGTTGGAGGTTTTTTTTACAGAAGCCAAGCTCCTTAGCAACCTCAGTCATCTTGTTCGTTTATTTGGCCATTGCCAGCAATCCACTATTGAGTTGTGGAAAGAAGAGAGTTTGTAACACTATCATAGAATAGTTATGTAACCAACGTTACATTGAGTCTAGTTGACTGAGCAGAATGTTCATGCCACTGTATGAAGATTGCAATTCTGAGATCTTTTAGGTAACAATCATAACTGTGTGTCCAAGGATGTGAAATGGCCACGATTTTTTTCTTTATGTTATTGGTAATCTACACATTTCATTGTTCCAATTCCATTGCGTCACAAATTGCAAGTTGTTGTATTCTAGTTAAACATTGTTGTGAAAGATACACGATAAGAAATATTTGCAGGAATCCCATGGTTATTGGGATTGGGGGACATATATTATGTTTCTTTGTTAGGATATATGTCGGGATGAGGTTCGATTTTTTTTAAGAAAGTTGTTGTTGCATCCATTTCCAAATCGACAGTAATGAATCATGACAAGGTGTGTTGTAGTTGGTATCACCTTGAATGAATACGTGAGACCCTATAAAACGAGAATATAGATGCATACGATGTCTTGGTTGTCTCTTATTAAATTTTGTTGTTGGTGCCATGCTAATTTGAGTCATTGGTTTCTGCATAACACTGAGAGGAGATTACAGTTCTTGACTCTGCATTCCAATGCTGAAGAGATTCTTGCTACTCAATACCAGATTTTTATAGATGATTTTTTGAAGTTGCAAAGGTTGCAAAGAAGCCTCTTATAGTAAAGTGTATTATGCTGTGAAAGTGTTGCGGAGAGACATTTTTATACAGTTGGTTGGTTTCCTTTGATTTCTGAATCATGCAACTTGATACCAGATTTTTATAGATTATTTTTTCATGTTGCAAGGGTTGCGAAGGAGCCTCTTATATTAAAGTGTATTATGCTGTGAAAGTGTTGCAGAGAGACATTTTTATACGGTTGATTGGTTTCCTTTGATTTCTGAATCATGCACATTTTTAGATGGTTATTGGTTGCCTTTGTAATGTGGATCAATTTGGATGGCTGATCCTGTTATTTGAACTTTCCCTCGGCATTTCTTTTTATTACATGTGAATCTATCCTAAATCGATAGAAACTAAATAAAATAAAAACACTATCACTGTGTACATAAACTCTAAAAAAAAATGACTAAATATGGAGGCATTTTTTTATTACATGAGAATCTATCCTAAATCGATAAAAACTAAATAAAATAAAAACATTATGACTGTGGGCATAAACTCTATAAGAAAAATGACTAAATATGGAGGCATTATGCTAAAAGCTATTAATAAAACTGGTCAATAATTAATCATCATCGTGAATTTTGAATTA
>LPNX011224751.1:136302-188802 GCA_001517045.1 Pseudotsuga menziesii
TTCTGCATGGCTAGACATGAGACAAGCTCGGGCTATATGGCTGAAACGTAATGTCAGGGGAGCCGGCATAAAGCTCAATAAGACAGGAAAAGCTCATGATAATGCATCCACAACTTGATACAAGGGAGTCCGGGGGATCATGGCCAGCATAAGATCAAGAGGAGTATGAGGCTCTTGCTAAATGTCATGGCAATACTATACAACGGACTCCTACACCCTAAAGGGGGAAACATCGGCATGGGCACCAAATGCAAATAAGGCGCTAACTAGGGTACCCATGTAAGGTGAGGCTCTACCACTCATATCATGCCACTTCTATAGTAGCAAGAAGGTTCCGTGACATAATAGAGTGGGTTCGTACCTAAGGATATAGTGGCATGGTCATAAGGTCATGCAAAATGCAAACAGTGGTGAACCTAACCTATATGCCAGTGTAGACATTATACCTAAGATCAGTACGAACAGGTCAATCCACAGGCTGAAACGGCGCTGAAAATGGTCTTCTACATCACAGATTAGGTCAGAAACGGTCAAAAATGGTTAGAAACAGTCAAAACTATAGGAAAGGGGGTAAAAATTTTCAAATATTTGAAAAAATTTCTATAAATAGTAAAAAATAGAAATCATTTGAAACTTTTACCCATTGGAGCTCTGATTTTCAACTGCAAATTCCAAGAAATCCAGCCAGAGGAATTCACAACCGTTTCTTCCAGGTATTTACTCATGTTCTCTACTTGCATTTCAATATAATATTTTCAAGTTTTCATGGTCAAATGAGTTTATTAAGGCCAATTCTACATGAGCGTTGTGGCCCATGCGAGTATCGAAGCTTTTTCCACGTATAGGGCTGGCTATATGCGAGAAAGGGGCTAGAAACCGCGTACATACACGACTGTTTGCAAAACAGCCGCGTATGACGCCGCGCAAAAGGATTTACAAGAATCTAATGGACATTTGGTTAATTCCTCATGCAGGATGGTGCTAGAGTGGCGAGAACACGAGCATGGTGAAGTAGAGGAAGCAGTAAGGGCTGACAGAATGGCTTAAGAAGCTCTAAGAAGATGTGGACTCTACACGTTTTGGTGCCTAGGTGGCTTGAGGGCCAAACCAGGAGTGCTACAGATGCTGGTAGACTATTTGGATCTAGACTCAGAGTCCTTCCGGATAGACGGCATGTCCCTCACCATTGAGGTGGAGGATATCTACTTTATCACAGGTCTATCTAGACGAGGGGAGATGGTGAACCTTCGTGCCCGAGGAGGGCCAGGTCATGGGCTTACTATCGATGAGTACATAGCTTTGTACTGCTACCAAGAGACTGAGAAGGTGGGGAGCCAAGTTCCCACCAACGCTATACAGGTACTGGGCCTAAAGGCCATACTACTAACGCTGGGTAGGATAGCAGGCTTAGCATCACTCCATCAGGCCTCTCGGCCACTGATGTTCTATGCGATGGAGTGTATGACACCAACCATCTATGACTGGAGTACTTCACTACTGAGCAACATGAAACATTGGCTCAGTGAGTGCAAGGCAGGTAGGATACGGAACTTCGGGTTCAGCAGCATCTTGAGCACGTTTTTCTTCGGGCGTGTTCCAGGATTGAGCCCTAGAGTGGATGTTCCTCTCCACGGGGTTCGAGATCCGACCCAACAACGTTGGGCAAACGTGATGCGCAGACTGGGGGGTGGTAGGGTGGCCAACCCTTATCCAACAGACTTTTTTCCATGGTGGCGACAACAGATTGTTGCCATAGATGACTACCCTTATGCAGGGATATATTTTCGGGGAGATATGGACATGCCATTACCACCAAGATCAGCATATGGAGACATAGGTAACGAATCTCGACCCTTACTCTTTTTAAAAAAAAATTTGAATTATTTAATTTTTTTTTTGTGTTTTCTTGATTAATGGAATCAAAAAGACATGTTTTTGGGTGACAATACATAATGACATCTACCATTCATGTGCAGATGTGGGACCACGGCGACTAGAGGGATTCCCACGTCATAGACGGAGGGGAAGAGGAGACTATATCACTGGTGTGGATGCCGAGCGAACGCTCCAAAGAATCCATACCAACTTCGTGCGACTTACTCACAGGGTTCCCATGGCGCAAGTCGAGGACTTTCCTGAGGCTATGCAGAGACAGGTGGTGGGTGTACCATGCGCATGGGTGCGTTTATTTCGGTGGCTAGCTAGAGCTGTGGTGACATATCATGATCACAACCCTCTTCCACCTCCATAGGACTAGACACCTGGGAGTGTATCTATTTTGTACTACCGTGTATATGATGGTGGCTTTCAAAGCCTCAATTTTGTATTATGACACTATGTATTCCCACATTTTTGATTAAAAAGTTTTATGGTGATCGGTTTATTTATTTACATGTGTAAAAATTGTGTTTATGATTAATTTATGATGAATGAAAGAAATGCCAATATAACACATAGTTAGCATATGAGTCAGCAATTTGATTATAATTTCTTGGAATGTGTATATATGTTATATTCTCAAATTGTTGTTCTAACAATCTCACACGTAAGAATCTCCTCAATAACGTCGGATCTCTAACATGGTACAAACCATTGAGCTATGACACTACTAACTCTGAATCAAGACGTACCTCAAGAGAGAGAACACCATGCGAAATGGCATCCCGTAGAAGCTCGATAACGTCACTATATTCAGCAACATTGTTGGAAGATGGCCGTAGACATACACCTCCTGAAGACAGTACATGACCCATAGGAGTATAAATCACTCAAGCAGCTGAGGCTAAGTGTTGAGTGTGATGGCTTGCACCATCCACGAATCCTATGTAGATGGAAGATTCCATTGACATCTGCCACAAGAAATGGAAACTAATCACAAACCCGATCATGATAAACAAGACCGAACTATGCAAAAAATCTGTACAATAATATACAACAAGCAGCCTTGGCTAAAGATCATGCATAGTATTTTTTGAGATAGAGCCCATTTCTAGGCTCCGCTAAGGCCGTCCCTTCGTAATCGACTAACTCGTAGGCACCCTTCTCTAACACACGCTTGACCACGTAAGGACCACGTCACATAGGATTGAACTTCCCTACCCTCAAGGGTTCTTTCGATTGATCCCACAAAAGGACCAAGTCTCCCTCACTAAACACTCTCGGATGGACAGACTTATCGTATTGGGCCTTTACGCGACGCTTATTAACCTCTAGAGTCACCAAGGCATCTCTACACTGCTCATCGAGTTGCTCAAGGTGAACCAAACGCTCCTCCAAAGGTGAAGTGTCTGGTAAGAGTTCCACGGATAACTTCAATGAAGGAATCTCACATTCAACCAGCAATATCGACTCCACTCCATGCACAAGATGATATGGAGAAAAACCAGTGGCAGTCTTTACCGTGGTTCGATATGCCCACAAAATAGGGTATAACATAATATGCCAATTCGTCTTGCTTTGTGCGATGGTTCATTGGAGAATGGACTTAAGTGATTTATTCACTACTTCAACCTGTCCATTTGCTTGAGGATAGTAAGAAGAGGAGTTCTCTTTCTTATACCCTAACTTGGATGCCAACTCTTCCATCATACAGTTCTGAAAGTGCGATCCATGGTCAGTGACAAACTCTCTCGGAATCCCTAACCGAGAAATGATTTGGTTGAATACGAAGTGAGCGGTTGTCTCATCGTCGGATTTTACTGTAGGCATTGCCTCAGCCCATTTCATGAAGTAATCAACAGCCACTATGATATGATGGTGCCCCCCAGCCAAAGCTGGGTTGCAATCCATAAAATCGATCCCCCATTTAGTGAAGGGACCGGCGGTGATAATAGGGTGTAACGGGGCAGGCTTCGAGCGCATATTACATGTGAACACCTAGCAAGGGTGGCACCTCTTGACCGCTTCAATACAATCCTTGAAGATCGATGGCCAGAAATAACACGCTCTCAAAATATTTTGAGCTGTATAAAGCCCAGATAAATGACCACCACACGCCCCTCCGTGGCAATCATTAAGCACTACCTCAGCCTCATCATGAGTTAAACAACGTCGTAAAAGGGAATCTACTCCACGGCGGTACAAAGTATTGTCCACTATGAGGTAGTTCTTGGAGACGTGACATAATCGTCATCATTCATCTCACGAGAGGTGAGTAGGGGTCCTCTGCATTTGCAGATATACTATGATATCCCCGTACCATGGGTCAGCCGTTGAGATTAAGAAAATGTGTTCATCAACGAACGTATCTTCACATACCAACTCCTCAGGCTTGCTCGAAAAATCCGATATGAGCTCTACAAAGATTAAAGATTTCTTCTATTTTGCCGAAACAAATTCGAGATCAAACTCTTGCAGGATGACAATCCATTTATTATATTTCCCCCAATCATCCTACGTGTGAGGATGAATTGAAACGGATTGACATGGGCAACAACCAAGGTCTGGCAAAGGAGAATATAATGTCTCAAACGTTGCACCACATGTACAGTAGCTAAGGCAAGCTTCTCGACATGAGAATACCGAATCTCTACGTCAATAAGGTTTCAGCTCAGATAATATATGACATGCTCCTGGAGCTCCTCATCCTCTTGAACCAACACCATACCAATCGTCTCTAAAGACACGACCATATATAATAGGAAATCACGGCTATAATCTGGAGGACTAATCACCGGGGCCAATGCTAGGGCTCGCTTAAGTGCATCGAAGGACTCTTGGGCTCGCTCATCCCATTCAAAGGGAGTATCCTTCTTCAGGAGACGCATGAAACCTCTAGTCAAATTGGCAAAATTGACAACAAATATTCGTAGGAAGTTTGCCATGCCTTGCAAACACTGAAGATGACAAATATTTCGCGGGGGAGACAACTGAAGTATTGCCTCAACCTTCAAAGGGTCGACTCTTATACCCTCTTTCAAAATGACAAATCCTAATAGACGACCTGATTTCATGCAAAAGATGCATTTATGAGGGTTTAATCTAACAGCATAGTGCGGCATCTTTCGAACACCAATCTCAAGTGATAAGAATGACGCATCCTCATGTGAGAATGAGTAGCGAGGTCATCCAAAAATACTTCAATAATGGACTTGATATCGTGGAAGATCAAGGTCATCACCCGCTGAAACGTAGCTCCAGCGTTTTTAAGGCCGAAAGGCATTTTCCGATACGCAAATGTTCCCCAAGGACAAATAAATGCAGTCTTATGTTGGTCCTCGGGTTTAATTTGAATCTGATTATACCAGGAAAAGCCGTCCATAAAGGAGAACACCTCGCTACCCACACACTCATCCAAAATATGATCTATAAACGGTGTGGGGAAGTTATCCTTAGGACAGGCATGATTTAAATCATGGAAATCAGTGCATATACGGATCGTTCCCTGCTTCTTATCCACCGGAATAGGGTTTGAAACCCACTCCATCAAGGGAACGGGATATATGAAACCAGCTTTCAATAGCTTCTCTATCTTTGCCTTTATGGCAGGTGCTTTCCTAGGATTCACCGCGCGTAAACACTATCGAACAGGCTTAGCGTTGGGGTAAGTCTTAATCTCATGTTCGACAATCCGAGGGTCAATCCCTGGCATCTCATCGTAAGACCAAGCAAAAATATCATGGAATTCCTTGAACAGCTCGGTATACTCCCGAATCTCATATTGGGAACAATCTGCCCCAATGTAGACATTCTCAATTGTACCAGGATTGCGAGAAATGTTGATAGGAATAGTTGACGATATGTTCGCCATGTTTCCATCAGCCATCTGACCAGGAGAGCTTAATGGAACCATGGGTCTACAAAATTTCTGACTAAGAACCTCCCTATAATCCTCATGCTCCAAAAGGTCAAGCTCTAGAAGGAAGTATGATCTATGATGAAGTTCCTCCCATGGTGGCTCAACTCTCGACATAGCCTCAATAATCGCTTCATCTGAAGGGAAAACCATATCAAGGCAGTCGTGGGCATGAGAAGACTGTACTACCCATTCCGGTAGCACATAGGGGTCTTCCTCCTCCGTCCTTGAAGAGGAAGAACAAGGCTCTGCAGCAGACTGGAGATTAGCTTGGTAAGCTATCATGACTGCAGGCAATGGAACGCTCATCTCAATGGCCTCACTCGAAGGACTCGGTGAAGGAAGAATCCAAGGATCTCCCATATGACTTGTGCGAAAATGCACCGATCTCATAGACATCGAAGCACCATCGAAACTAGATCCTATCATGAGAATAGGTGTAGGACAACTAAAGGTTCCCATGAGGGACGGATACATGCCTACACCAACACTCCCAGTTGCTGACTGGGAATGTTCAAATTTCAGAACTGAAGCTTCTGAAGATGCAGTAACAGGTGGATTCTTGAATTCCATTTGATCAATCATTACAATCTTCCCATTATGAGGAAAGCATACAACGCGAAACACGGAAGACGCAACAGCTTGCATACTATACATCCAGTTCCTTCCCAGTAAGAGATTGTAGTCAAGGGGTGCATCAACCACCTCAACCTCTATTGCAACGGTCTTCCCTCCCAAACGGACTTTAAGGGAAGGAAGGATACCGTGCGGCCTAAATGATCTCCCATCAAAAGCAGTTAACATGGTCGTATATTTTGACAACTCAGGAGAACCGAGACCCTTCCAACAAGACAAAGACATCACAGAAGCAACAGCGCCCTCGTCAATCACAATGCGCTTGACGATCATATTAAGACATTCTACATGCACCAAAAGGGACACATAGTAGGGCAAGCGAGGCTGATGTCCTGCGGTTTCAAATTTGATCACTGAGGAAGAATCATCACCATTCACACCAAGAGTGGAAAGCAAAGCCTTCCTTTGAGACTGACAACTCTGAAGCACTTCCAATGCAGACATCGCACAAGGAGTATGGCCCAATTCCTCGACAACTGAATAATTCTGGGCAGCTCGGGCATTTGGGTTATGACCCAAACGCTTAAGTACCCCCTTAGGAATGCGAGGTGCAGCCTCAGGTTTATCTGCAGGTTTCTCAATGCGCAAAGGGGTTCCTGGTGGATCAGGTTCTTTACCTGGGTTGGGTTGTGATGAAGTATAATCTTCCGCACGCGTCACAGACCATATTAATGCACCCACGACCACTAGTTTCAGCTGGATCTTCATCACTAGATTGATCATGGGACTTCGAGTTCATATTCTGGTTATGCGGTAAAGGGTTCGTTAACACAGCTGGTTCCTATGCTATGAACTTCGAAGCTTCATCCATTCTAGGGCACAAGTAAGTGAGGTGATCGTCCTTACATAGCTTGGAAGGAAACTTAACCTTACGTTTATTCTGCTTGTCCCCCCCAGCAATTTTACCATTCTTGTCATTATTATTGGCATTCTCATTCTTATTCCCACCCTTTTTATTATTATTGTTTTTACCCTTTTTTCTATTCTGTCGAGGTTGTTGGTTATCCTTCTGGTCGGATGATTGCACAGCAAGTACATTCACCGTTTGGGCAGGCTGAGACGAAGCCGTAGCTTGTCCTGAGGCAGATTGGTTGATTGACAACTGAGCAACTTGTTTCACAACTGAACCTGCAGGTTTCTTACTTGCACTACCCACAATGCCATCGGCATGTGGTCCAGGTTTGACCTTGGGATTGAAACTAGAACAAGGAGCGTTAGGTATAATATCATATAACAAACCAGACTGAGCATAGATCAAGTCTAGTTCCTGCGCCCTAAAGATGGCTTGTTCCTCATTCTGCACTCCGGATGTGGAAACATCCTTCACGATATATGGCAATAAAGATTTGAGGAACCACTCAAGGAGGAACTCCGGCGGTATAAAGGATTTAATTAATCTCTTCTGTCTACGCCACTCCTGAATATGATCAGAAATATGGGTGGCTTTATATTGCCGAAATGTCGACAAGAGTTCAGTACCAACATCATAGCGCACTGGTAGCTGGAAGTGATTAAGGAAAGTCATCGCAAGGTTGTCGAACAAAGTAAAGGCACCCCTAGGTAACTCTATATACCATTTCGCCGCAGGCCCTGTAAGGGTGCGTTGAAATAGTCTCAAATGGACTGAGTCCTGATGCAATGAATTGGAAGAGCACCATAGGTGGAATGTCGTAACGTGTTCACTCGGATCCTCTCCTAGTTTTCCTTCGAACTTAGGTATGTCCGAAGGAAGCTTGGTAGGGACAGTCGGCCAAGCCGGGTCATGAGCCACAGGTTCATTCGTAAGTCTCGATAAGTCAGGTAGATTGAGTGTTGCGAGGAAAGGGAGCCTAGGATGATGAGGTCTATGGACCACTCCCTGGTTCATATAGGATTGATTACCACCATGACCTTGGCCATAGTGACCTCCTCTTGTATGACCCGTATAGGGTGGCATGGAAGTACCATAATGAGGTGGACCTTGACTAGTAGGAGCTACAAAGTCATAATTAGGAGAGTATGCAGGTTGTAAATACCCGCCTCCATAAGGTGAAGAGACCTGTCCATACTGCGTCCCATAATAGGGTCCATAGGTCACCGCTTGCGATGTGACCCATGAGACACTCCATAGGTAGGGATATACATTCTGGAAGCAGGAATATACATACTGGAAGTAGGGATATATGTTGTGGAATTAGCAATCTGACCTCTAGAAACATGAACATAACCTCCCGAAACCACGAGTGGTATGTAGGATTGAGACACAATTGGTCTAGTAATCGCAGTACAGATCTGACTCGTAGCTACATGCTGACTCAAAGGACCATGTGAGTAAGGTGGAGGGTTTACATTTGAAGAACTCGGAAGCGAGGACGAAGGAATATCTGTAAGAATATATGTACTAGTGCCTATCGTCACTCGTCTGGGACCTGGTATCCCTATCGGATCACTAACTCTAGACCTAGGAGGTATATAAGATGGAGCTTCCACCACTGGGATGGAAGGTGCAATGTGACTAGTACTCCCAAACCTCTCTGTAAGGTAAGGCATGGGATTGCCCCCAGGCATAGTGCTAGGCTCAAAATCGGATTCAACATGAAATGTCAAATCGTGCATAGGAAAACCAGTTGTAGCATAACTACCATAGCTAGTACTGGCATGTTCAAAGTGAGTCTCGGCGTCTTTCAGCATTCCATACCGGTAATGTGTCAATGAGGGGTCAACCCTAGAGTGACTAGGTTTATCATGCATGGTTCATATCTCCGAAATCACAGGTCCTAACTCAGTTAGGTCGGGTGAAGGGTCATAAGTAGGCGTGAAATCCCCATCGTCAACGCGAATGGGAGGAGGTGGCTCAGATGTATCCTCTGAATGATCTCCCATGGTGTGTGAATCAATGTGTGACATGGTCCGCCTGGACTGTCTAGGTCCCTCTCCCAAAGAAGGAGGAGAAGTAGAAGGCAGAAGTCCTGCTAAACGGCGAGAACGGCGCGGAACCGCACCCGACTCCACAATGACTCAAAAAATAGCAAAGACTCTCTATTTACGTCAACCCTAGGCCAACTAGCATGCACAGAGCAATCGCTATAAAATCTAAAGCCAAAAGAAAGCAAACAAGGGTTGGATAAGTGAGCTCTCGAATGTGGCCGGTATGTCTTGCATAGGAGAGGCTTGAGAGGCCATTGTCACCACAAGCAGAGGTTCGAAACCAATTATTGTGTGGCCCTCAGCTTCAACACGTAAAGCGACTGTGCTGTCCGACCCCAACCTGGCCGGGACACATGCAGAATAGCCTCTACATGTACCCCCTCGATATCCTAGGTAAGGTCACTAAGGTCACCTCAATATAATCAACGCTCAGGCGGACAGTCGCAGGCGGGATTGACCGTATGGGCAGGGTAGCAAATCCCGAAACTCTCGAAAGATCCCCCAAATATGAATACAATCCTGGCTATATCACCGGTGCTACACAATTATCGACCAGGGGTTATCCCAATCAATAACCACTCACACTGCCTAGTGCTTGACTCCCTTTTGATAGGAGCTTCCTGAGAATGTCAGTTATACCAAGGATCTCACACACTCCCTGGATAGACACCTAGTTGTTGTTGTTTAGTGATCTTGGAGAATTAACTTTCAATGAACTATTCCAAGATCCTAAAACCTAAGCTTGTTGGTGCACCCTAGAAAAGAAAAGAGTGTAATTCATTTTATTTAGCATTGATTTTAGTTGGCTTTATTACTCAAAAATAGGATGTGGTCGTGCAACTAATGGTGTTATGACGCAACAAGAAGTAAAATGCACACCTAACAATCAATGCAAATGCATTGTGTCCATGAAAACAGGGTATGCGTACTACGTGTAATGCACAATTTCTTCTTCAAATGCTGAATGCAAATTTCCCTATATGAAGTCCTAACTATTACTCCAAAGCAAATCTAGATCTAGTGCAAGTACAATAATGCAATGCATGATAATAAGAAAATGTTTTTGGATTATTTGGAAATAAAGAGATACAAAAACAAAAGAATGATTCTACCCACCCCAGACTTTGCAAGCACACATAAAAAACATTCCAGCAAAGCACTAAGGTAAAAGGACTCTAATGCACTAATCTCAAACAAAAAATCAAAGATGCCCTGACAAGAACTTTCCTAAAAGAAAAAATTTAGGCTAAAAAAAAAGGTTTTTGGTCAGAAACAGAGGTATTAATAGACTCAGGCAGTGCCAAAGGAGACTCAGCAGCTAACAGAATTCACCCAGCAATCCACTATCTTCTACAAAAAGGTAAAAACCAGGGTATACGTGACTGTGCGCAGTGAACCCGCGTGTATACGCGAAAATCCCAGGGGAAACCGCGTGTATACGCAGCTGTAAGTGACAAAACCGCGTACAGGAAGAAAAAGATGCACAAATCCAAGGAAAACAGATAGGCTGAGACTAAATTCACACCAATCAGGCTCTACCAGGCATACATGCCCCCATACCCGACACAGAAACAAGAGAGAGAGAGAGAGCAATTCAAATACATTGAATGCCAAGAAATCAACCCCCAAAGGACAATTACTAGGAAGTCCCCAGCAGAGTCACCAATTCTGTTACGGAGAGAAATTCCTATGGCTTGGGGTACCACAACAGACATCTAGACTCCAAAAATCAATCTTTCCCAATATGCAATAGAAATAAAATATCTAACACTAAAGGATCGAACTTCGTACCTTATTCCGGATGGTTGAAGTAGATCCCCGTTGAGCTTTCCAATCTTCAGCTTGAATTGATGTAATACCTCCTCAACAATAAGTAAACAATACAAGCATACTATATTTCATGGTGTTAGATCTATTATAGCATATATAATCAATAATGTATAAGCATTTGACATATTCCAATGGATACAATATTCATTCAAATACACATTACTGGACAGGAAAAGATATTTCTATTAATATGGATTAGAGATTACAAGTGACAACCTCTGATGGCACGTCTGCGAACCAGAGAAACTGAATCCCCCACTCGGGCCTCCACCACCTCAATCCTCCATCACTTCGATAGCAAGCTTACTAGAAAAAGGCAAGCTTGGGAAGAACACAACAGTGCTCCAAGGGACAAAGGGATGCAGACTCAAGCATAAGTTTTGGAAATAATGGACTATAGTTTCGCTACTCTCAATTCTCTCTTCTCCTTTCAATGTCTCAGTGGGTTCCTTATATAGCTTTTCAAAGGGATACTGAAAGGTCGAATCCGTGCGATCTCAAGGAATATGGAAGGCCAGGAGTCATATGAGTTGGATCCAAGTCAAGGAACGCTCCAAAAGGATTTGGATTATGTACACATCTCGATGTACGCGACTATAGAGGGAATATCCGTGTATGTACGCGGTTATTGGGGACAAAGACGCGTATATCACTTTTCTTATGTTTTTAAGGATGGTCAAGGATACATCAAAAGACAAAAAGTGGTCCATAGGGGATAATGGGTCTGCAGTGGGACAGGGGAAGGCCATACAATGTGTGATTCACCTAGTGTGGTGAAATCCGCTATAACACTCATCATCATCACCATCAACATCATGAACATCATCATCATCATCATCACCATCATCCTCATCATCATCACCATCAACATCATGAACATCATCATCATTCATCATCATCATCCTCATCATCATCCTCATCCTCATCATCATCATCACCTTCATCATCATCATCATCAACAACAACAACAACATGATCATCATCATCACCGTCAACATCACAAACATCCTCATCATCACCATCAACATCGTGAACATCATCATCATCATCATCATCACCATCAACATCATGAACATTATCATCATTCATCATCATCATCCTCATCATCATCACCACCATCAACATCATGAACATCATCATCATCATCCTCATCCTCATCCTCATCATCATCACCATCAACATCATGAACATCATCATCATTCAATATCATCATCCTCATCATCATCATCACCATCAACATCATGAACGTCATCATCATCATCCTCATCATCATCCTTATCCTCATCCTCATCATCACCTGCATCATCATCATCATCAACATGATCATCATCATCACCATCAACATGATCACCATCATCACCATCCTCATCATCATCACCATCAACATCATGAACATCATCATCATTCAATATCATCATCCTCATCACCATCATCACCATCAACATCATGAACATCATCATCATCATCCTCATACTCATCCTCATCATCACCTTCATCATCATCATCATCATCATCATCACCATCAACATCGTGAACATCATCATCCTCCTCCTCATCATCATCACCATCAACATCATGAACATCATCATCATCATCACCTTCATCATCATCATCAACATGATCATCACCATCATCATCATTGCTATCAACATCATGAGCATCATCATCCTCATCCTCATCATCATCATCACCTTCATCATCAACATGATCATCATCATCACCATCAACATCATGAACATCATCATCATCATCATCCTCATCATCATCACCATCAACATCATGAACATCATCATCACCATCATCACCATCATCATCATCCTCATCATCATCATCACCATCAGCATCATGGACATCATCATCATCATCCTCATCATCCTCATCATCATCATCACCATCAACATCATGAACATCATCATCGTCATCCTCATCATGATCATCACCATCAACATCATGAACATCATCATCATTCATCATCATCATCCTTATCCTCATCACCATCAACATCATGAACATCATCATCATCATCCTCATCATCATTACCATCAACATCATGAACATCATCATCATTCATCATCATCATCATCATCACCATCAACATCATGAACATCCTCATCCTCATCCTCATCCTCATCCTCATCATCATCATCACCTTCATCATCATCATCAACATGATCATCAACATCACCATCAACATCGTGAACATCATCATCATCATCCTCATCATCATCACCATCAACATCATGAACATCATCATCATCATCATCATCTTCATCATCATCACCATCAACATCATGAACATCATCATCATTCATCATCATCATCCTCATCATCATCATCACCATTATCAACATGATCATCATCTTCATCATCTTCATCTTCATCTTCTTCATCATCATCATCAACATCATTATCAATTTCACTAGAGGGACCTTCAATTTCCACACGCTATGCATAGGCTTTAGAGAAATAAATAAATTTATCTTATTTATTTAAATCCTTATTCCTCCTAACAATAATTTTAAGTTCTATTAGATGGGTCAAATAATATACCATTTTAGGGGCCATCAAGTATTATGTGGAAAAAAAGGTAAACTGATAATATTAATGATAATAAATAAACAAATAATAATAATAATAGTAGTAAGAGCAAGTAATTCACCAAGTAATATATAAGTAACATTAAAAAAAGAGCTTAAGGATGACATTTCTTTAAGGGGGAATGTATGTAATAAACCACATTAAGAAGAATAAATACATAAACTAAAGTAATAAGAATGATGAGAATGGAACTAAAGTAATAATAATAAAACTTAATAATAAATAAATTAAGAATTTTTTAAGAAATTAATAATTAATAAATTAGGAAATCCTTGGCCATGAACCCACCCCATTAATTGTGCTTAAACATATCGCGTGTGCGTTTTTCTTATACAAATCGCGTACGCGTTTTGACTCTATATAACGCATGCGCATTTTGGGACTGTTAAAACAATGAATTGTCTTTGTCCGAGAGCAACTTCGCTCTGTTTTTATGAAAATTCCGATTAGCGTGCATTTTTTTTCAAGAGCATGAGCCTGCCTATGGAAATACTCACAATCTACACATTCTCCATCATTCTTTTTGTTAGGTAGGAGCAGCATTGAGGACATCTTTCATGGTTGAGGAGCACACATGATAAGATATTAAGCTTCAATGTCATTTCATGGTGATGGTGGATATAACTTTCATTTGCTTATTATTCAAGAGAACCAAAGGTAAATTTTCCCATTCATTATTGTTTTGATGGGAAATATGAACAATTGAGAAGGAAGATTGAAGCACCTTGAAGGATCAATAGTTATAAAGCAAGTTAAAGGTTTGGAAGCTTGTAATTGAGGAGCAAAAAAAACAAACTATATTGACATTGATCATTATGGTGATGGAGAATGTACGTAATCGAGGGATAAAATCAGAAAGGAAGAAGAGACCTCAAGAAGTCATCAAAGAAGAGAAATAAAAGAAAAGAATAGACATGATGAATCAAAGGCTTTCTTTGGAAACTAATTCAAATCCAATTATAGAGGATACAATGGTTCATCCTATTAATCCAGCACAAGAAAAAAGGAAGCATTCACTAGAGGGACCTTCAATTTCCACAATATTTGTTGAACAAGCACCCCATGGAAGTATTCAAGAAGCAAAACGTAGGTGCTCATTAAGGGATGTTTCAAATCTCACATCAAGTCAAAGTGATAAGTTACCATCTCAAGATGAAGCTCATGAAGAGGCGGTGTACATGGAACCTATTGTTGAAGAGGAATTGGACATGGAGCCTACTGTTGAAGAAGAAAATATTAACCGGACCATCAATGAGGATGTTGGACTTCCACCATCCAACTACCAGGAAGAGAGTGAAGGACAACAAGTTGCTACTGAAATGCCAAAGCGTATTGTTGATGCACTAGATGACAGAAATCCAACCCCCTTACCTCCATTAGAAAGCACGCATCGAAGAACTCCGAAGTGTATACAAGTTGATGAAGGACTCCTCAATTCCATTGAAGGTGCGCTATCTAAATGTAGTATTGCTTATCAAACTCAACAGATACTAAATAAATATTTTGTTTCTAAATGTGATGGAGATAAATGTAGATTATTTTTATCATTGTTAAAATCTAGGGGCATGAATATTGTTAGGAAATCGTTAGGGATAAATATGATAAAGCCTTCTGGACCAAGTTCTCATATAGTTAAAAGCTTAGTAGATGCCTTTGGTAAAATTGGTAAGAACACATGGTCAAAGGACCGCAATACGGCTCGTCATGTGTTGTCACAAGCAATTGTAAATAAGAACACTAGGGTCCTTCATTTTCTCAAGCCTACATATAAACTAGTTAATTTGAATGTGAAAACCCTCCGTAGTTATTCTATTAGAAGAGAACATCTTGACACAACCACCCAGACAGATTTTTGGGCCTTTATTGGTCGGTTGCCACATCGTGACACGAAGCTAGTTCATGCAGTAAAGGGACTAGTGCAGATTTTTTGGCATGATCACACAAGGCCTTCTTCAAACCGGAAGGATGTACTAAAACTGAGAAGGGGTTCAAAGGACCATGAACCACATATTAAGCATCTTCTTGATATAACATAGATAGAACTATACGAGAAATTTAGGAATGAACATAGACAATTGAATTTGGGGCAAATATCTTTTGAGAAATGTAAGCCCTGGTATTTTAGAATAAATACTCTTCGTAACACTTGTTGTTGTAGATACCATGTAAAATATGAATATTACTATGAAACATTTTTGTACATTCATCATGTGTTGCATACTAACCATGTGCATGATTGCTCCTTGACAATACCACCGACCTCATCAAGAGAATTCATTCATAGTATCATGTGCAATAGGCCAGAGGGGCAAACTTACTATGCAAAATATTGTTTGGATGGAACTTGCTCCAACTATGCTGGAATGGCATTATTGAGTCCATGTATGCACTAGACTGGAGACAATGAATTTGGGAATATGGTTATTGACTTGAAAAGTTTCAAATATATCAGCTATGAAATAGTCCCAGGGAAAGAAAGCAAAAAAATACAATTGGTGACATCTCAGGTACATGCATTTAGCTATAAATTTATGTTTGAACAGTTGCATTTCATTCCTTACAAAAAAACCTGATATTGAGATCATTTTGTGTCAATAGGTACAAGTTAGTGTCTTCGTCAAGGAATTTATTAAAAAGACACGTCAATATGTTCAGCATGTCCACTTGGCACAATGGTAGGATGAGAAGTTTAGAATATGCAGAGCTACATTTCCTCACGGTACTATACTTTCTATTGTTGATTTTTCCAAGAACTACACTCTACAACCTCAAAATGAGATCTAAAGTCAGTATTATCACTTTGGGTAGGTTTCCTTGATGGTGCATATCACATATAGGCATGGCCCAAATAGTAGTGAAGAGCAAAGAGCAATTCTAAAGGAATATCACTTCTACATAAGTGATGATATGTGCCATGACTTCTACTATGTACGTCGTTGCTTCATCATGTTCTATGATCATTTGAAGGGCAGAAACATACAGATGTATTGACACTGAATTTGGTTTGATGGATGTGTTGGTTAGTTCAAAAATGCACACATATTTCAATGGTTGTGTTCATTGCATAAAAACTACAAAGTTCCACATATGTGGAACAATTTTGAGACTGGGCATGGTAAAGGAGAGCATGATGGAGCCGAAGCATGTGTCAAAACAACCCTACGAAGAGAGGAATTGAAATTATCTACAATATCTACTATTTGAAATGCTCAATCTATAGTCAGGTGGTGCACGTCAGTAATGCGAGAGGAATCAGCTATGCGAGTAGAATCCACAAGAAAGAGACATGTGGAGATATTTTTTTGGGAGGTGGTAGACATATATCATTCACATGCATGGGAATGCAAGATTGTTCCTGGTACTCGTGGCTTTCATTCGGTTCAAAGTTCTGATAACCCAGTATTTGAAATTTGGACCAGAAAACTTGCTTGTTTTTGCCCTCCTTGTTGTGATGGTGACTGGGATGTGTGTGAATCATTCGATTGGGTTGATGGATGGGATTGCATATCTCTTCCACTTGATGAGCATGCAATTATTGAGTTAAATCCATTGGAAGAAGACCAATCGTCTATTTCTATAGATTTTGATCATGTATCAGACCTTGTACAACCTGGTATGATGCATTTCCTTAACATTTTTTTGTTAAATTTACGTAGTCTTGAAACTCACATTAATGGCCTTGTATCACACGAAAAATATTTGATCATATACCTACAATCATACTATGTAGGACATATATACGCAGTGGTTGCCTCAAAAGATAGTGAATGGGGTGGTGATTATTGGTTGGCACATTGTATAGAGGGAAAGCAAACCCTCATTATTTCCATGACTGATGATGAAAACAACAACTTCCCCACTGGGTCTATGGTTGTTAAAGGTGAATACCTTACACATGACAACAATGCAAGAAAGAAGGGTGGATATGTTTATAGGGATTACAAAGCAGGTGCAAGTGTGTATCACTTTATCAACTTAATCATTGGTACAAACCTCCAGGTACAAACAATGCCTAGCCGAAATTCATCAAAGGTACGCTACTTCTTACCGGATATAGAGCACAAGAGACTAATGGAGACCATCATTATAAGAGACGATCTAGAGGGCTTGGTTGTATGATAATAGGTGGGATCTAGCATGATGGGGTATGTATCATAATTTAAATTTTTCCAAGTATGTTTCTTATGAATATGTCAATTTTGTGTTCTTGATATGCAAAATTTTCCATATGATCAATAAACCATATATATCAATCATATGAACATTTCAAGATCTCATTCACAGGATATACATAACATTAGAATACATACATGTACCTCTGTAGGTCATACCTATCAAAGTTCTTTGTAGGCTCTCTTATAGGACTAAAACCCTAATTTTTTAAGTAGGTAATATTGTCAATGTTTTCAGCTGATATATACAACTAGGATGATGGAAACAAAATGCTGCAATGATAAACTTATGTTTTAAGGCTTGTATAATTTCCTTCTTGACAACTCACCTCTTATACCCGCATGTCCATTGCCAAAGGGGTAGTGCCTAGTAGTGTTGGAATTTCATCTCAATTTTTTTTTTTGAGAAGTTTAATTTATACTTGAAAGATAATAAAAGATAATAAGAGATTTATTTAACTTTGTTTTTAGTTGATTATGTTTTTTTGAACATTGAAAGTGGAAGAAAATAACCTACTAATATTAACACAAACAACTCAAAAGTAACATGCTTCAGCATTATGCATATGAAGAATTCAAAAGTAACATGCACTAACATTATGCATGTGAAGTAGGTAAACATCATGCATGTGAAGATATTAAGTGATAAACTTAATAAACAAACAAAATTTGGAACCTCTCATGCTTTCGAAAGGTTAATGTTTCATATGCATAATAGAAAATTTTGGGAGGCTGACATGTTGGGTCATTGGTGTACTAGAAATTGTGATATTTTAATTTTCAATTAAAAGATATGATTTTATTAAGGAGTTTATATTCCAATTAAAAGATAACAATAAACTCATTTCCTCATGTTTCTCATTGATCGATGCTCGTGCCTCCAATCGACAAACCGTCGATTCCGTTGGATTCATGATGTGGGATTTTAGCTAGGGGGGCCTCTCCATCTTGTCCATTTCCCGATGACCTCTGTCTATGGTGGTTTTCAAAGATAGAGTTTCGTTTAGTAGGGGACAATGCAGTCACGCCAATGATGGTGGGGATGCGGTTAGCGTTGCCATATTTCCCATGCCCAAACACACTAGTAGGAGTTGACGGAATTCAAAATTGCCACTCCGTCAGGTTTTTTGGGGCACTGGGCCCAAGTCCACCAGCTTTCCCTGAATGGTATCTGGAGGTGACCTGCAACTCACCATAGATTGATGCTTGGGCATCCGATCGATGAACCGTTGATTCCGTTGGATTCGTGACACCGACTTTAAGCTAGGGGGGGGCCTCTCCCTCCTGTCCATTACCCGATGACCTCTGTCTACGGTGGTTTATGAAGCTAGGGTTTCGCTCAGTAGGGGACAATGCAGTTACACCAACTAGGGCCAAAGCTGGAAAGCCAGAGATGGTGGGGATGCAGTTGGTGTTGCCATATTTCCCATGCCCAAACACGCTAGCAGGAGTTGATGAAATTCAAAATTACCGCTTCGTGAGGTTTTTTGCGCGTCGGGCCCAAGTCCACTAGGTGTCCTTGAATGGTATCTGGAGGTGACTTACAACTCGCCATAGATTGATGCTCAGGCCTCTGATCGACGAAATGTTGATTCCGTTGGATTTGTGATGTGGGATTTTAGCTGGGGGGGGGCTCTCCCTCCTGTCCATTTCCTAATGACCTCCGTCTATGGTGGTTTCAGAAGCTAGGGTTTCGCTCAGTAGGGGACAATGCAGTCACGCCAACGAGGGCCAAAGCTGGAAAGCCACAGATGGTGGGGATGCGGTTGGCATTGCCATATTTCCCATGCCCAAACACGCTAACAAGAGTTAACAAAATTCAAAATTGCCTCTTCATGAGGTTTTTTGCGCACCGGGCCCAAGTCCACCAGGTGTCCCTGAACGGTATCTCGAGGTGACCCGTAACTCACCATAGATCGATGCCTGGGCCTTCGATCGATGAACCATCCATTTTGTTGGATTTGTGACGTGGGATTTTAGCTGGGGGGGGCTCTCCCTCCTGTCCATTTCCCAATGACCTTCGTCTATGGTGGTTTTCGAAGCTAGGGTTTTGCTCAGTAGGGGACAATGCAGTCACACCAACAAGGGCCAAATATGGAAAGCCACAGATGGTGGGGATGTGGTTGGAATTTCCATATTTCCCACGCCCAAACACGCTAGTAGGAGTTGACGGAATTCAAAATTGCCGATCCATGAGTTTTTTTGCACACCGGGCCCAAGTCCACCAGATGTCCCTGAACGGTATTTGGAGGTGACCTGCAACTCGCCATAGATCGATGCTCGGGCCTCCGATCGATGAACCGTCGATTCCGTTGGATTTGTGACATGGGATTTTAGCTAGGGGGGGCCTCTCCCTCCTGTCCATTTCCCGGTGACCTCCTTCTATGATGGTTTCTGAAGCTAGGGTTTCGCTCAGCAGGGACAATGCAGTGACGCCAATGAGAGACAAAGCTAGACAACACATTTCATGCCAACGAATGCCAAACTTGGAAAACCCTATCCCTAACTAGGGTTTATTGTTTAACATGCATGGCCCATAACCATAACCCTACCAAGGAAACCCTAATCATAACCCTAATCTTATCTTACTGTCACAACTCAATTCAGAATCAATCTAATGTCGAACTGAACTTTTTCAAATCCGGTGGATTTATGCTTCAAATCATGTTGATTCACAAAGTTGGTTCTTAGTCATTGGATTCTATTGTAGTTCCTTTAATGCTGAGTGATTAGTCATTGGGTGCATGAGGTTTGCTGAGTAGTGTTGTTGGTTGTTGATGAAATGTGAAGCATGTATTGCACTTAGTTTTATTAAATTACACTTGAGCATTGACTTAACTTGTAATTTAATGAATCCAAACTCACAATTTTTAATTAGATATATCCAATTGGTGTGCAAGTAGTGAGTTCATTGAAACCTTGAAATACATTGTATTGTACTTATATTTATTAAATTACACGAGCAAGAACTTTGACTTTATAGTGCATGTATTGAGATCATTGAAACCTTTAAATATAATAGTTTTTTCTTTTGACATAGTGAATTCATAAGTAATAGATAATCTATTTCAGTACAATAGATTAACACAAGAACATGTGGAAACCAAAGAACAAATTCAAAGTGAAATGTATCATTCATTTATAACTGAAATGTCAATGTACATGTCTCCAAAAGTACATATATATCCAAAAGAAACCAGAAGTACATGTGTCTCCACAACTATCCAAGACTATCCAAGCCACATGTACATGTATCCAAAACTATCCAAGCCACATGTACATGTAAGTGAAATGTCAATGTACCTGTCTCCAAAAGTACATGTATCCAAAAATGTCCAAGCCACATGTACATGTATCGAAATGTACATATACCATAAGACACATCAAAACTCAAGCTTCTTCTTGTTCTTTCTCGAGGGTGATCCTGTAGGAACAACTATAGGACCAGTGTGCATCTCTAGATCCTGCAAATTAAATATCAATTGTTAAATTCAACTAACTATGTACTAATACATTAGCTGAATAAAATACCATATATAAATTAACTCAAAAATTATGAAAATGTTAATGGACATTGCATGAAACAATTGTTCATTAATGGACATCTCACCTCAGTGAGAGACTGTGAAAAAGGGGATTGTGTTTTTTGTGTAGTAGATGGATTTGTTGGTTGAACATGAAGGATGGTCGCATCCATGGTTGAACCAAAGGGGGTAGGAACTGGTGGTGGTGGTGGTGGCTACAATCACCAAATCTTGAAATAGTTAGAAATGTGCATGAATAAACAATAGACAACAATAACACACTATGTCTATATCATGTTCAAATAGTTGTACCTCTGTGTGGCTTGTTGTTATTGCAGATACCACATTGACTGTTGCATCAATAACTCTTGCTGATGGTGGCTACAATCACCAAATGTTGAAATAGTCAGACATGCATGAATAAACATACGCCAACAATAATAAACTATGTAATGATCATGTTGAAATAGTTGTACCTCTGAGTGACTTGTTTCCATTGTAGATGCAGCACTGACTACTGCATCAACCATCCCTGCAAGGTTTTCAATAGTAAACTTTGGCTCCTGATGCAGTAAACATGCAAATCAAACATTAACAAAAAAAATTATGCATTGGATTTCAAGTTAACCAAGAAATATCATCGAAGGATATACAAATTACCATGGTATCAGTATCTTCATGGTCATGGACAACTTCACTCTTCCTAGGAGTAGGCCGTCTCATATACACTTGACCCTTGTTCACATATGGCCTATGAGGAGATACAACTTGAGGAAATGGTCCAGGTGTTTCAGTTGGTGCCTATAGTCAACAAGAGTTCATGTAGTTAGACATGCATGATTCAACGAACATACATGTATTTAAAAAATGACATTTTTTAAATGTTTAAAATGTTTACCTCCATCACTGATTTCCCTCGTGAAGGATCTGGCATCTGACCATATATTTCCTTGGTCGATACGACTATGGATCCTACCTCCATCACTGCTTTCCCCCATGAAGGATCCGACATTTGCAAGTTTAATAATTGTAAATATTAGACCGTAGATAACAATAGTGAACTAACATGTACAGTATGTGGAAATTAACAAATTGACAAGTATTAAAAAACTGAAATTTTAAAATGATTACCTCGGTGTGATATACGGTAATGGGTGCTATAGGAATCTCTCCACCAACCAAGGGATCAGTGGATGGAATGTCATGCCCCTATGTAGAGTGTGGAACATGATACTTTGGGGCGTCGCTGCTGGCATAAAGCATCAACTGCAAGTTCACAAAATTAATATATTAGCTCAAACTATACATATGTGTACAATGAGAAAAATAAATGAAGAATTGATTACAATTAACCATATACATACATCACTCAAAAAACCACTGAAGACAACATCTGACGAAAGACCATAGCATGGATGACCACACGATGTGCACTTGTGAGGATCAAAAGTAGGTTGGGAATGTGCTGATGGTACTGCACTAGTAGATTGTCCTGCAGTAGATGGGGGTACTGCACTAGTGGGTGGTACTGCACTAGAAGATGGTCCTGCACCCTGACGACCTGGTGTATGTACCACACCAGGGACAGATGTCCCTTCCTCACCCATATGTTGAACCATAGTGCTATGGTGAACAACGGCCCATGCCAAACTAAAAAATGCACTATGTGTTTGTGGAATAGCACGATGTACAGGTGGGACATCTGTACTAGGCAACTGCCTGCGAGGTGCAGGGATAGGGAGATCAACGTCTCAAAGCCTGGCATTGGGTCGGTTTTGGGGCATCCCCCCATCGATCCCCTGAAACAATAATATATCAAAATAGTTTACATGTTTACCCAACACAAACTCTGCATACATCTTCCGAAGGAAATACAAGGGGATTTCCATGTTGTTGTGTGGTGGCATATCAAAAACCATATACCATTTGTCCATCTAGTTATCAACAAATGGTTGATATGTGCACCACTTTATAGAGATATGTGGCCTATTTGCATTTGGGATTTCCCCCATTCGAGGGTCCCTAAACAATGAAAATATATGCTCATTGGTAAATTTAATTTTTTTTATTGCACTGTAGCTAAGCCCATCAGCGTACTCACGTCTTTTTCTTTCTCTATATGAAGTAATATCATATAGTATGTTTCTTGACAATGTAATAGTCTCAAAAATTGCATCCAAAGTGGATGCAAGTGAACGTCAAATCCTATCACCACCACTAAAAGTAGTACTGAGACCTCTCAACTGGGAAAGCCCAATCAATATTTCAGCACTGGTGTTCATAGCTGCAATTGCAATAAAAAAATCAATAAGGAAATCATTAGAAATGTATACATGGTATATAATGACATCTCTTCAAAATTGAAAATGTAAATTAAGGAAAACTCAAGTTACAAGCAATTTAATGGCATTCACTTACATACATTTAAAACTTAAAATTAAACATTTAACAATTAAATAGTGAGTTTCATTCAACTTCTTTCTAGAAGTTAAGGCACTTGTTCACCCTCATTGGTGACTTTTCCATGCACACTTGGGTTTAAACTTCGTTGAATTTAGGAGTGCTATTTTGACATGTTTTGGCCTTTACGTCCCTTGGATATGTAAAAGAAAGGGGCAAGGGACTATTAGGACATGTGAGGCATGAAAATGGGTGATACAAGGCTGCCACCATATCATCTAAATATAATTGACTCAATCATGGTTGGGAACACTCTCACGATGCACTCTAGGTAGTTCATGGGTGTTCACCATTTCCATTGTTGTATAACCATGGAAACCAACCAAAAGTTACATGGAAAATGGAGAATTTGTGGACTCGACTACAATTGGTTGTAGATGAGCTTAGAGACTCGACATGTAGAAATATATTACCCATTGTTTTTGCTATTTAAAAAAATGGTTGATAAATCGAGTGATGCAGGGGCATAGACTATTTGAGTAAAGTCATTTATGTCTTTGCTAGATCTAGGGATATGGGTAGTCAAATGTCAGAAAGCTGACATTATGTAAAAAACCAATCCACATTTCAGGCATATGATATATGGAGTGGTCACCTTTCCTCAACATTTCGTGGTGATTATGACTTTATAAATTGTCGTTCATTCAACTCTCATGATCAAGTAGATCTCTTGAATTAAATGTTGTTGTGAGATTTTATAGCTTATAAATTTACTCTAGTTGTTGTATATGACTCTATGTATGTCTAGGACATTTAGAATGAATAGGTCGATGGATTCACATGGTATTGTGAGTATTGATAGTATTCTAGAAATTGCAATCCCTTTATATAGTCATATGTGTTTTTTATTGTGTCAAAGGATTGTTAAATATGGAATTCTGATCAGGATGAGGATCCAAATTGCATATTTTGATCACAATTTCCTCTTTCTTCCATTTTGATGATTATATTGGTTGTTACATTTGGATCCCTCATTCACTATATATTTTAAAATGTTGGCATTCACCTATGTATGAAAATAATTGCTAAATTTTATTGCACTTTGTGTTAATTCCAGCACAATCATTGCATTTGAAGGTTTGACTATGCATGTTACAGGTGGGCACTCTCACTAGTATCTCAATTCAAACTCTGCATTGTCCATCAAATTCTATGCAAGTTGGGATTATACTTGTGTTTGTTTTATATATTTCTAGCCTTTCGTAACATTGAATATCTATTAGACATGATGTTTTTAATTCTTATAGCCTATTTTAGTTTGAATCCATCAAACATTAGCTTGGGAGTTGTTGGGTTGATTATTCTATTAAAAAACATAATTATTGGTTAAAAATTGACAAAAAAAGAATGCTTTGGGTGATTGAATTACCTTGTTGGATGAAAATTCACCAATGAAGTCTCCTCCCCTCAACCTAAATCAGCTCCTCCAACAATCCCAAGCAGTTAACTTGCTCCAAAACGCTCCAATTGGCCTTCTTCTTCGCATTCTTGATTGGTAAAATGGGTCGCGGGTTTCGGGCCTGTGTATTTAAATTATTTTTTGTTTTCCAAATAGCGTACGCATTTTATAACTACATATCATGAGTGCGTTTTGTAGTTATATAATGTGTACGCGATATGGTTTTCTATCCTACATGTCCCATGACATGTCATGCTTGGGTTGAACCATAGCAAGTGCTATGTAGCAGAAACACGTTGTATTTTTTGGTAACGTGATCTTGTTTTTGAAAACTACGATTGCATCTAAACGGTCCCTCATCTTCTTGCACTGACCCATGTATTGCACTAAGGACAAGAACAAGCACTTAAGGGTGGTAGTGTAGGGGAAATTTCAAGAATTAATCAAAATTTTAAGGTAAGATTTCAAACCCATAATCCTATCACTTTGATATTCCTTACTTTGTGGCTAGGCAAGCCTGTAGATTAATGTTTATTGCATATAATAGTAATATGATTGAGCATTATATCTATTTATTTATCAGAGAGAATCATGGCCATAATTGTATAAAATATGCGGACTTTGTTGTTATCATGAAAATTTGGTGATAAGCCTCTAAGGTATATACAAAGACTCACTTGCATCTCTAGTTATTGATAATATATAAGCAACTAAGGTGCCCACCTTCAGAGTTATAATTCATAAATTTAGAGTCTTATGACATATTTCTTTCAATAGCTCATCTATTAGTTGTGAGAATATCATGCAATCAAAAGGTGTGCCATTGTCCCTTTCAAAGTAGCCCCTACCACCCCATAACAATGAATAGATTTATTTTTTGGGAAATATTTCCTCGAGTGTTTTGGGGGTATTTAGTCTCTAGTATCGATGGAAAAATTACGGGCACAAAATGGGGTTGGGGCTGGAGTTTCATGTGACTTTGGTGTGAATGTTATTCAATTCAATTCTAAGTTTTTTTGGTGTATATGTGGGATCCTAAAAATTGTAGCAACTAAATTTTATTATTTCTTTATTTTGTTATACAAGTGTTTCACCAATGAGATGGGGGTTTCTACAACTTAGTGAAATGAAGCGCACTTGATGAGGTTTCAGTGGTAGGGGGTTGTGAGTGCAGCCCCTATTCCCTTTTTGTCATTTTCCCTTTCTATTTTATATCCCTTTTTTTTCCATCTAGAAGCTTACATTATTCAAGGTTCTCAAATTTTTTATGGACTATCATAACATTGATTTGGTGTATTTTTCCCTCGGCCCTCTCAAAGGTCAACAGATCTTTGTCTCTAATTTAAGTGAGTAGAGGATGGATTAGTCGAAAAACCTTGGTGACAACAACACAATGTATCTTGATTGGATTCCTCCTGAATGATCCTCTTCTCTCTTAGTACCCAAAAGTGGTTCTCCATGGCTCTCACCCCATGTTGTATATGGCCCTTTTTCAGCCTTTGAAATCGCCTTGGTTTCTCTTGCGGTTCGTGGTTTGGCATCGGAACTTGGAGGTAGAAGCTTCTCCCCTTTTTATTGAAAACCCTCCTTCATGCTTGGTTTTCCCACTTATATCTATTCCGCCCTTTGGCCTGTCACCTCTTGGTGTTGGATTTCATCCCCTCTTCTCAACTTCATAAGACTTAGGGCCATGAGATGAGAAAATTATTTTGGATGTGAGTTGGCCTTCTTTATTACTTAGAAGGCATTTAATCCCTCAAGAAGACCTCAACCGTGTGTAGGATTTGAATTTTGTAGATTTGAAGGGTTTCATCATGTCATTCTTATGTCTTGTTTATTAATGCAGGGATTTGGTTGGATCGAGATTGGCTAAGAGTGGAATTGCCAGGAAAATGGATCTATCCCCATCAAGAAACTCTCAAGAATAAAAAAATAGTACTAAGCTATGACGCAGAAGAATAAGTGTGCTAAATATTTATATGATCCTCTCGGGCTAGTTTGTAGGGCTGATGTTTCTATTCATCGGGAATTTGAAATGGATCATATCGTGGTGGTTGATAAGGAATGAGGGAGTTACTTTAGCCACTCCACTCTGGAAAATTGGGGAAAATCAAGTTTGTTCAATATTCTAAATTATGCACATGAAGCTCTGGTTTTGGCCAAAGGATGGCTTTTTTTCAATCTTACATCAAAATATGATGCAAATCTTATCCTTCAAAAATATTGGAGTATAGATTCTTCACCCATACTATTCAAAAAATAGGCACCAATGTTTGATGCAGAAAAGGAAAGGATGGATGTGGCTCCAGTATGGGTGAAAATTCCTGGCCCACCATTGGAATTTTGGAACCTAAAATCCTTCCGAGAATTTCACAACACTCTCGGTATCTAGCTCGATTTGGATATGTCATTTATAACCATGAAGAGGATGACAATAGATTGGATCTTGGTATCCCTCAATTTTCAAGAAATCCTTTGAGAGGAGATCAAATTGATTTGGGGCAAGGAGATTAGCTTCCATAAATTGGATCATGAAGCTATGCCCTTTCAAGGTCGTAGGTGTCATGTCTATGGAAACATTGCAAGTCAGTACTCACTCCCATTCGCAAGTAAGTTTTCATTGCCAAGGAAGTGACCAACTATGAGTTATAGGGACAATCTTGAGGTGTTCCCAACAAAAGTTGGAAGATGTGGATTCATGACGGTTGTTGAGAGGGTTATTCACACTCCTGGAAGTGGTGGTCTCAAAGGGAATCTACCATGAACTATCTCTCCCTACCCTCTATAGTGGTCTTTCGGGTAAGGAAAAAATATTTTCTTTCTCTAAAAATTTATTGCCAAACCATGTAACTGTCTTGGAGAATGAATTTGAAAACTTGGGCATTTCATCCAAAATTGGAAATGATCTCTATGCATGCATGCCCTTTCCCATGCCTCCTTCGATTATTTCCCCTTACCATGCCCCTTATGCAGAGAATCTTGATTTGGGTTCCATTCTATCGAGGAAGAATCCCATTCATTTTCACATTAGATAAAGAGAGGCCCCAGTTGTGCTAAAAACTCGTCTAAAACATACCATCCTTGGGAATAAAAATCCTTCTATAAAGGGGAAAGGGAAGGGTAGAAATCCTCATTTTGCAAATGCTCAAGATCGAGCTAGAATTTAACAAGACGTGGGGAGGTGAAAATTTATTGTCAGGGCACTTAGAGCAGAGAAATCCCTTAGAGGGATTTCCCCATGAAAATTCTCTTCTTTAACTGTTGGGGTCTGGAAATCCCCTCCAAAAATTCTTCCCCGAGGATGTTGAATCTAAAAAATCAACATGATATGGTTTTATTGCAAGAAACTACGGGAATGTTGATTTGATATCAAAAATATTGGAAGGGATCTTCAAGGAAACTCTTTGTTTTGGTCATTTTGGAAACTCTATATTAAGGAAAAGTGGCTTGTGGAAATTAACCAATTCACTATTTAAAGTTAGAGTTTAGCACTCCTTTCACTCAATCAAAACTAAGTGAAAAAGTAATAAGTTGTAATATTCAAATAGAGATCGACGATGATTGGGGAAATAGATCACAAATTTGAAGGTTTAAGAATGTTCACATTCAAAATGACAATTAGCACGTAACATAAAAAAAAACAAATACAAAAATGCTCGCTTGTCTTCTTCAATTGATGGTTGATGATGGTCTTTGACATGATTGCACCAACAAAAGTGCATAAATTTGGCAAGAGTTGTGAACTTCTAGGAGCTCTAAATTTTAGGTTTGAGCTTTAGTTGGACAAGAGTATAGCTATTGGGAAGTTATTCCTGAGGTGAATAGATCTAAATATTTATGTTCTAGAAAATTACTCAAAGAAAATATTGTATTTGAATCAAAGTTGTTTGTAGTCCAACTACTCTATCTAAAAATTTTCCTATGTTGTTTCCAATGCGTTTGAAGGTCAAGTTGTCCTAGAATATCAAGGAAATATACGAGAGGAAAATCTAGACTAGAACTTCCTTGGGGATGTCCTCCTAAGGATTGAAATCAATCATCTAATTATTCAAGTAAATCTCTTCTGGCCTCACAAAATAAGGGTTGCTTCAAAGTAATAATTAATGGTGTCCTTGAGATAGAAGGTGGATAGAAGAGGAAGGGATGTATCCTTGTCCACATAGAAAGAATCTAACGGATGCTTGCATCATTGTATGACAGTATTCTTCAAGCAAGTTCTCTGGCTGGGGTAGAGTTCCAACTGAGGCATAGTTCCAGTGAGGGAAACGTTCCAGCGAGGGCATAGTTCTAGCCGGGACAGAGTTCCAACCGAGGAAAAATTTTCAGTCAGAGCAGAGTTCCAGCGGGCGAGAGTTCCATTCGAGGCATAGTTCCAGCAAGGTAGAGTTCCAGCGAGGTAGAGTTCCAGCTGGGGCAGAGTTCTAGTGAGGTAGAGTTCTAGCCAGCGCAGATTTCCAGCCAAGGAAGAGTTCCAAGTGGGCTAGAGTTCCAACCGGGGCAGAGTTCCATCTAGGGCAGAGTTACAACAAGGGCAAGGTTCCAACAAGGGAAGGGTTCATGTGAGATTCTTCTTCCTTCCAATAAATTTCAGGCATTGTTGAATGTATTTCCTATGATTTATTGAGCTAGGAACTCTACTATGACTGGAACTCTGCCCCGGTTGAAAATTTTCTCCACTGGAACACTGCTCTGACTAGAACTCTGCCCTCGATTGGAACTCTGCCTCGACTAGAACCTTGCCCCTGATTGGAACTCTGCCTCCTTGAGAATCCAAATATCTAAATATCTACTAGCTGGATACATTTGACAATGCATGAACTTTCGGAAGGAAATCTTCCCTCACTCTTTGCCCCGATTGGAACTCTGCCATGGCCACTAACTTAGCATTTCCATTCCTTGTCTATATACATTCTTGATCAATACAATTGTATCCAGGCTTCGCGTCACTGTGTGTGTCTATAGTTGTGAGTGAACTTGTGTAGTTCCTCCTTAGTGGATACATAGCCCAACTCGGAAGTGGTCTCTTAGTAGAGAGATAAAGTGTTGGACATAATGGTTATGGTTGAGTGTAACATTTCTCTTCCATACTCATTTGCTTGGAAAAATTCTTTGAAAAGATGGGTGTTTGTTGTTGTTTCTAAATATGCCAAATTTGTGTGTTATGAATGTTTAATAAATTCCTTTAGTAAGGATTATAATGGCCTAGTTTGAATTATTAAATTGGATGCATGTCAGTAGAATGAAAAATAGTTTATTTCTGTGCATAATTTTTATTATTATGCATGTGATGAATATGCTGGTACATGCATGTTGTGTGTGTAAAATGAATTTATTTTTGCTATGTATTTTATTATGCATCTGCAAACACATTTAGATGTTTATGAATTTTGTATATCGCCATGTGGGGGGGAGGGGATTTAGAAATACTAAATCAATCGTGTCCCCTCCATTGGTTGGATTGATAGGCAGGGACATGACAACCATGACAATGTTATATTACTGTGTCCCTCAAATTCCATTGTAGAATGTGCCTCTTGACACAATGAAAACAAGTTTGATTAGGTGTAAGGTTATGCATTAAATAGGATTACTCTTCTCTTTAGGGATGTATGTTTATGGAATGAATAGATTAATGATTTCAATAAATCCCTATCTGATGTACTTTGCATATTCTTTCTTGGAGCTCCAACTAACAAATGCTTTAGCATTTTTCCTAAGTTATACCTTATTGTTTACTTTCTTTTTAAAAATTATATTCAATCTATTTTATTTGTTGATTATGGTGCTTATCATTCGCTATATCTAGGTGGTGGTGGATTTCACTACAACATGGTGTGGAGCTTGTTGAATCATCAACCCACTTTGTTGTGCTCTTAAGAAATTACTCATTATATTTTTTTAAAGGTCGATGTAAACCAATTGAGTGTACAATCATCTACTTTTTGATACAATGGAATCATTGGTTCCATATAGATGTTTGAAATAGTAGATTATGCCCCAATGATACTCAATCCTATGCATTGTTTTGATATACTATATGTGTTTTATTTTATTGTATGCCGTTGTTTTGATATAATATATGTGTTTTATTTTATTGTATGTCGTTGTTTTGATATAGTATATGTGTTTCATTTTATGGTATGCATTGTTTTGATATACTATATGTGTTTTATTTTGTTTGCAATATGTCGGTTATTATAGTGTGATATTTTTTTGTAAAGGTCACACATGTTCCATATACAAGGAATCTCCAGCATTTAAAGGTATCTCTTTCCACCATTAAAGGGAATTACTAGTTTACAAATTTAGTCAAACAAACGTAACAAAAGTAGTAAAATCATAATCATAATACTAATTTAGTTTTAAGGTCACTACAAGGTGATCCAACTATTTGGTTTACAAAGGTGTGCATACATTACCCTCCTTTGGATATGAACTTGGAAGACATTGTCTTAACCTTTAGATCCACATTTGAAACATTTTTTTTAACAAAGACCAAAAATATCTTTGAATTCCAATACATAGCTAAAATATTATCTATTTACATAAATATTACATGTAATAGAAATGTATAATAAAAACAAATTTAGAAATTATGTTTTATTAATTATAAAACTTAACATATATAGAACAATACATTGAAGTTAAAACATAAAATTAACATAAATATTATCTATTAACATAAATATTACATGTAATAGAAATGTATTATAAAAAAAAACTTACAAGTTATGTTTTATTAATTATAAAACTTAACATATATAAAACAATACGTTGATTTTAAAACATAAAATTAACATAAATATTACATATAATAGAAATGTATTATAAAAACAAACTTACAAGTTAGAGTAGAGTTCCTATAGAGAGTTATTGAGATAACATATATTTAGATATTTGGAATTTTGACTATTTTACATTGATAATGTTGAGTGGAAAAAGTTCCAGCAAGGGCAGAGTTCCAACCGAGGCACAGTTTCAGCGAGGGAAAAGTTCGAGCCAAGGCATAGTTCCAACCGAGGGAAAATTTCTAGTGAGAGCAGAGTTCCAGTCGAGGCATAGATCCAGCAAGGCAGAGTTCCAACCAGGCCAGAGTTCCAGCCAGGGTAGAGTTCTAGCTGGGGCAGAGTTCCAACAAGGGCAGAGTTCCAGCTGGGCCAAAGTTCCAACGAGGATAGAGTTCCACCTAGAGCATAGCTCCAACAAGAGCAGGGTTCCAACAAAGAAAGGGTTCATGTGAAGTTCTTGTTCCAGCTGGGATAAGGATGCAATTGACTTAAAAAAAACATAAATATGTATATTATATATCTACAAGAGCACGGTACTGATAATGTTTTATACCATTTCACCTCAGCAAGAGTGCATTTTATCCATGCGCATTTGAACATGGTAAAGATAATGCTTTATAGCATTTCACCTCACAAGAGCTGTAATGTACACCTAGCTTCTAATTATATATGCCATGAATGGCTAGAGTTATTCACAAATTTATGCATCGTGAATGGCTAGAGTTATCCACACATTTATGCATCTCTGTATAAGAATTTAAGAGTAAATATAAAAATAAAAACCGGTTATGAGAATTTAAGAATATAAACAAAAAATTGGTTATGAGTTTTTTTTATTTCTTATAATTGTTTATTTTTAATTTTGAATGACAAATTGCATAAAATCAAAATGGACAGTACACTTGTCTCATCATCCTCATCAGTAGATTAAAAAGAATAGGCCATAATCCACCCCAAATCTCAAATAAAATTGTCTATCTATGTAAACATATTTCAAATATATCTAAACTACACGCTAAAGTAGTTGACTTAGAGAAAATATCTAGTGCCTCCAACTAACTCTTCACCAACACCTAACAGTTAGAAAAATACAATTATAAAATAATCTCACAAATACCTGAGTTATTGGAACACCCCCTCTTAAGGACTACTTCTTTAAATGTTTGTTGGGTAGCATCTTGTAGGCTACAAAATCCATCAAGTTGACTCAATAGTTCCTAAATTGGATTCCCCAGTTCCACTCTCTAATTTGATCTCTAAAATAAGTTACTAGAAATCAGTCAAGTTGACTCAATAGTTCCTAAATTGGATTCCCCAATTCCACTCTCTAATTTGATCTCTGAAATGAGTTACTAGACCATACTATACTGCGATACCTTACTGACATACAACTCTCCTCTTTTACAACTAGTGAGGGATCCTTCACCAGATCCACAGCTAGAATTCCCTAGACAACTATACACACTAAGCTAAATCTGTTCAATTCCCTCTCTAGCTTTGGATATAGATTTGTTTAATACCAAGAACTCTTTCATCTCATTTAAATATTCATCACTATTTCTCAAACACCGTTATAATAATTTATTTTTATCATGATACCCAAATAAACACCTATTTCCACCATCACGTTTCATGCTACAAAGTTGTAGCAAATCTCCATAGTAAGAAGCAACTATTTCAATAGTAATTCCTTCACGTTTAGCAGCTCCTTAATTTCAATAGTCAATGATTTGTCTTGGCACTGTTAAACTCTTTACATTAAACGACTCTCCAAATTGGTGGAACACTTGAACGCATAGCACAACAGGAGGACACCTTCTTTCACGATGGCAGAACCATGTCTCACGCCCTTTCTCACTGCAGTTATTTTCTTCGTTATCATAGTTTCGACGATTCATCAAAAGACACCTCAAATCCATGGCAAGGCGATCGGGGCATTGATCTCAATTCTCTTGGTGTGGCAGCTTGGTCTCACAACACAGTGGAAACATAATAATACTAAACTCTCACACAAAACTCACACAGAAATCTACTTTCACATGTACACTGAAGATGCACTAATCTACAACACTCTCTGCACACATGAAAAATGTAGCAAAATGTCTATTTTCACCCTCTAACCTACAACAAAATAAACTCACAACTCTCTCATTTTCCTTGGTCTTCATGTGAAGGAGTTAGGCCAATACACTCGATTGAATTACTTAATCATTACAATACATTGTGACTCCATTATATAGAGTTCATTTGGTTGTCATAGATCTAACTTATTGTAAATATATCTCATTTACACACCAAACTAGGTGACCTAATTGGAGAGAATATGTGACATCCAACCAACTCTTTACCAACACTTCACAATTAACAAAATACAAGCTTCAAAGAATCTCACAAGTAGGAGTTAATCCAGCATTTATTTCACTTATATGCCATGAACTACCCCACTTATTCATCCATCCATGCATTAGCTACTATTTATTTCATATATATATATAATTTGTTTATTTTAAATTTTGAAGGATGTCCATAAAATAAATCTCCATAGTACACTTGTCCCATTATCTTACAATCTAGAAAAAGTATACATAGTAGTCTACCCCAAATTCTAATATATATAAATCTTTATAACCTAATTAATGACTAGCATAGATTCTTAAATGTAATGAAGTTATTTTTCTAAAATATGAACTTTAAATTTAATATACATAGTTAAAAATATTTTTCAATAAAGAATTGTAATTTATAACCATTGATAATGAATCATCAAATTATAAAACATAATTATAATTAAATCATGTACCTCGATCAAATTTCAAAATAAAACCCTCTCCAAATCCGAGCTTTGGATTTAATGTAAACAATTAAAAATATTTCGAACTTTGGGTTTAATGTACATAATTGAGAATATTCTATAGATAATGAATGGTAACCATTCATGAATGAATGGTCACTAAAATATAATTATAATTAAATCATGTATGTCCACAAAAATTCAATATAACAATGTATATATCCAAGTAACTAGATTAGTTTTGTATGGGGTAAGTATGAACCCTTTTCATGAGTTATACCCTTCCTCCTTTTAAAACTCTTATATGAAAAATTCATTGTAATGCCAATTCAACAAATATTAAAACTTAATGTCTATATCTTAACAAGGGCTGTATGGCAGCGCAGTCCCTCTCAAGTTAGTCGAGAAATATATGTCAATATATAAGGTGTCTTACATATTGCATCTTAGAACAGTCCCTTCTGAGCTAGTTGAGAAATACATGTCAATAAATAAGGTATCTTACATATTACATATTAGCACAAGCTCCCTTTTTGTTTCAAGATGGAGAAGATCACCCAAAATAATGGATCGATCCAAGGAAGGCATGCTATCCACATAATTCTTTGAGATATGCTACAGGATGACACCCTCTCTGGATCAACTCTCTGCTTGTATGACACTACATTGCGGTTACGTGAATATGCACAAATTATTTTCAAATCTTCCATTTACAGTCTTCAAAATGGTTGCTCAATGCATAAGTATGCTAAAAAATTGTTACAATGGGGCTTCAATATATATAGTTGTGCACAAACTCCTTGTTGGATTTCTTAGTCTCTTCTTCACATAATTAGAAATCATCAGTAACAGGCCTGGACTAAAAAATCATCAGTAAGAGACCCAGACTCCTGGTTTACATTTTCATAACTCTTACTCAATGGTCCATGCATTGTGATTATAAACAATTTAGATGGTCTACAACTAATTACGCCGATAGGCGTATATATCTCATATTTTTGGGATGGAATTCATCGAGTGGATCATCAAGATCCACCAAAACATGACAAATGTATGACTGAGATCTATTTGATCATCGTAAGATCTTTTAACTAACCGATTTAGGAGTGTGTTAGCTGATTTAGTAGTGTGTTAGTAATTAGCTATAGAACCGGCGTCTATGGGTGTGCTGATCTAGAGTGATTGCAATGTGGAAAGATAGGTGTCATTCCTGTAGGATAGGTGTCATTTCTGGGCGGTGGAGGTCTGTTAAGCAGATCCATGCATCAAATTTATAACGAACTCTGTCTAAACTCTATTGGCTATGCTTCATGGGGTTGTATATAAGAAGAATGGGATCTTAGACATAATCACCCAACACCCAACAACCAAGTGTCTAGTTATCAGGTAACTGTATTTTCTTTTAACATGATGAACAAAATTTGGTTTCCATGTGCTATTAGTTTAACTTTCATTTTTACTTTCACTTTCTTATGTAGTATTACAGCAACAAAAGGTTTCGCCATTCGTGTGCACTATTGCAACAACAAAATGTTTCACCATTCCTGTGCAGTAATACAACAACAAAAGGTTTCGCCTTCGAATTAGAGGTAAGCTATATTATCATAGCCTCAGCAATGGCTCTCCTGTTCTCCGCTTTCCTATGGGCTTTAGCAATTTTAAACGCATAAGAAATTTTGCAATAACTAGATTTCTTCTTATTATTTTAGCACCGCTCACAGCTCATTATTGTGTAGAATAGAATGGAATGGAACTTAATTTTACTCACATTTTGACTTCTGTGCAAAGCTAAAGATTAACTAGGAAATAAAAGCATACGTTATTGTTGTCAAAATACAGTATTACAGTATTACAGAACTAAGCCCTAATTGCCAGGTTTAATGCAATTTCTGTTAACATTATGAATAGTTAACTTCCCCTAAACAAGATCGAATAGCAACTATTGGGCATACTTTCACTGCAAAACAAACAAAACACAACTGAAAAGAAAACAAACATTAAGTGGAACAAAAATTTTGGAAAAAAAAATGACAGATCCAAAAACCCAATTTCATTCGCACTAGTAAGTATTGCGAATTTTTTAGAACCAGGACATTCGCTGATGCTCTATTTTTGTAATATTTGTCTTTCTCGCCCAGTAGAGAAGAATATAGAAGCATCATACTTCCTTCTTTTCTGTACTAAATTTATATATTCAGATCCAAGGAAGTGTATACCCCACTTCCGAACACAGCTCCATTCAGTACCGCCACGCCTTCGCCGCCAATCTTGAATCCTTCTTCTACGATCTTCTCTATAGCATCTTTCTCTGTTTCGTGAAAAACCAACCTCTCCTCTACTCTGTGTGTAGGCAAAATCCCAAACCAAATAAACATCCAGAGGTTAAACATCCGGAGGTCAAATACTTTCGTGAAAAGACAACTAATAACCAGACAAAACTTCATAAAAAGAAAGGCCTATTTTTTCATGTCACATTAAAACTCTAGGGTTTCTCACCCCTTCATTCTATCGACAGCTGGAGGGTTCATAAAATAAATCGCATGGTAGGCATGTGGATGGCTTAAAGACCTGTCCTTTGTTCTTTATTATCTACCTTTCCATTATAACTTTTAACTTTACATCAAAACCAAAACCCTTTGCATAAGGTTTTCTTCCACCTTCGTGAGTATAGTAACGCTCTAGATTTTTGGTGTTTGTTAAGTGTCAGTAAAGTTAGAACTTATCCAAGATCGTTAATATGGTATAGGCATATAGACAAATTAAATTAATTAACATCTCTGACCATGTCACACGTCATTGATCTCCTTCTAAATTCGAGCGACAAGTGGTGAAGTGCACTATTGTGTAGAGAAACATCTATGTCAAAGAAAACCCTAAGATACAAACCTGTAGATCGTATCATTATCAGGTTGCTGCCAACTGCCATCTACGTTTTGTTTTTTCTTGACACCAATATCGATTTTAATACGAATAAATATCTCACGATCTATACAATATCTATAGAAAGTACAGGACAACTGCAAACATTTATCAGTTTTTAAGTCTCTTTCCAGTGTAAATCCATCTAACCCAAAAAGAAATTAATGAAACACTTGGGGATCGATGAAGAATTAATAGTATAATTATGAAAACCTTGCCAACCACTCCAAGCGCTTCCACATTCCTTTCTAGAATTACATGGCCCTCCCACGTAACCCTAAAATATGCCTCCCGTCGATCTGATTAAAGGAAATTCAAACCTGGAAATTAGTTCGATGTTTAGACCAGATGCAAGATTAGTTCTAAATTTACCTACTTTTTCAATACACCATCCTACCTTTTACTTTCTCTTTATATGTTGACAGTTTCTTAGTACTTGGGTCGAACTCATTTTTAATTCCATTGTTCTGTTTAAAGTAAATCTAGTTTTTTTTAATTCGAGAATCAAGTAACTAATCAGAGTGTTATTAAAGCACAACGATACTAGATTAATCTATATAAAAAAATATACCAGGTCGAGATCATCCATGATATTAGCTCTTGTATCACGCTTCCGACTTTCAGGTATTATCTGTGTAATGAGTAGTTACCATTTAAAGGATTTTCTTGATTTAAGACTTTCCAGCAGATATCGGACTTGATACTTTAAATAATAACTGAGTTAAACTGAGCAAGGCTTCATAGTCTTAATTATTAAACACGTAAAAACCCTAGATCTGCACAATCCAGGTTTTAAACTAAGATTCATGCTTAGGGTTCAATTTTTTTTGGGCTATATGAATATATAGTTACAATTACGGGACAAAACCATCTAGAGGTCAAAAACATATCAAACTAAGATCTTTATATCTAAAATGTTTATATCCCACTACCCGATTATTCAGTAACACAAAAGATTGTGGAATCTGTTTCATAATAAATTATTATTTTCATTTTATAAAGAGATATTTTCCAAACAGTTTCCTTCATCTTCTACATTACTAACTTCGCCCATTTTTTTTTTAAAGAGAGGCCACGACCATATTTTGTTTCCGCTTCTTAATTTGGAAATTCTCATTTTAAAATCCTTCTGGTGTTACGGAACGGTTGAGCATCATAAAAAAAAAAACAGTTAATGCTGTAGGGCTCTAGAATGAAAATATTGAGCCAAGAACACTTATCAACGCAAGCGATATCACAGTTAAGATCTAGTTCAAGATCCGTATCATTTACAAAATGGAATCCTCGTAATTCTAAGAATCAATTGAACAATAAATTCATTTCGACCCAAACAAGGGTCACAAAAACAATTTTATCATAATGGATTATTTTTTAACAAAAAAATATATAATGCAGAGGTTGCGTAACCCACTAGATACTACTTTATTTATGCATATATTCCTGTAGCAGCAAGTAAGAAAACACTTCTCAACGAAAATGATAGGGTGTGTGCAAGAAGTTGAGGGACCTTTTAGATGCAATGGTGGAGTGAAGTCAATCACTCTTAATCCAAAAAAAAGAAATCATTCTAAGCAATCCCGAACCTGCCAAGCCTAGTCCCAAGGCTGCCAATAGGCATGCCAATTAGCATAGTAAGATAAATCGTGCTTCTATTTTAGTGAACAAAATCACGTGCATGGAGGTGCGATTTGGAAAGCCTGTTTTAAAACACTGCACGGCTACTAGACCAAGGAGGAGCAAATCTCGACTGGGTGAATGCATTTTTGGGTGTGCGAAAGCCCTCCATCTCCACCTTTGGATAAACCTCCCCTTTGTGAGGTATTTTCCTCATTTCCTTTCATGTTTTTTTCTCTTTCTTCATCAATTTTTTTGTCCTAGATTGAAAAATTAAACCATATTAAATTAAATTATGGCCAATTGAAACAAAAACCCAATGGAATTGCCCAATGGAAACAAGAATCCCAATTTAATTAGCCAATTGAAACCAATTCCCCAATTTAATGATAAAAATTAAATAATTTTGATTATTTAACAAAATTCATACCCAAAATTCCCATGCCCAATGGAAACCAAAACCCCAATTAATTCATAAAAAACAAACGAACTTCACTATTGTGAATCCAAACCAAAATTAACAAATATGCAAAGTTTGTCAAGCACATTGCAAGTTTGCATAAGAAATTTACATGCTCAATGGAAACCAAAACCCCAATTAATTCATAAAAAACAAACGAACTTCACTATTGTGAATCCAAACCAAAATTAACAAATATGCAAAGTTTGTCAATTATGTTGCAAGCTTGCATATACAAAAAAAAAAAAAAAATCAAGTAGAATTCATATATTCCCCTAGAATACATAAACAAACATGGTAAATCCCTTGCCTCTATCCGAAATATCAAATTTGCTCTTCCAAGAACATCAATAAACACATAATTAGGATGAAACTTCTCGAAGTTGCTCTTCCAAGAATATCAATAAATACCTTATAGTTTTGATGAAACTTCCCAATCCAAGTGTCAAAATAAGGTATAGAAGCTTCCCATGCTTTTAACAAATATTTCATCTTGAATGAATGGTACTTTTTGGTTAAGGTCAAGACAACAAAGTTCAACAATGGACTCTATGAATGTGAAGATACATAGGTAGGTTGATGTGTTTGATTAAACATGCCAATCACATACTAGACCATACATGATATTTAATCCAGTGGAACCCTTGCAACCATAAAATCTATAAAGTTTTGCTAACTAGCCTTTGGAGTCCAAAAAAAATTACACTACAACAAATAATTACATATCTAACAAAATCGTTGCCTATACTAGGATTTTATTCATCAACATCACATTATGCCGCCTCTTCTAGGGTCTAGTTGTTGCCATTACCTGCAATCTGGGAGCTGGTCCTACAAAGATAATAATCAGCACCTCACAATTTCAATGAAAATTCATAATTTCCAAGCCTTCAAATAAGCTAGAGGAGCTTTGCAATCAACATATGCACTAAAGTCACTTTATGTACACATGCATGTACTTAAAAATTGGAATTAATACTTGAATTTATGACATAAATATGAAATGAAAAAATGTTAAATGTTTATTCTTTACTGTAAAATTCAAGATCAATTTTTAAATTTACATGATAGATTTAGTTTATATGTCATTAGTTATACATTTTTTAGTTCTTAGATATGTCATTATATCATGTGTTTATATTTCTAATAATATTTTATTTGTACTTATGATTGCAGTGGCTACTATGGATGATAAAAATGTGGAGATATTGAGGTTTATTATCCATTTGAGAGAGATTAGTTTGGCTTGGAGGGGTGGAGATGAGCTTCACCGCTCCTTGTCAGATTCATTGTTGTGTATTGTTGATAAGATCGCAAGATCAAATAATGCCTTGTATAGCATCGCATCTTATAGGGAGAGGAAAAGACAACAATATGTTGATGGGTTAAGTTATAATGAGGTAAAAAAATTGAAAATAACAAAACAAGCCATCTATTCATTGTTTAGACTGCCTGGGACGGATGCCATTCCAGAGATCAGCAGGCCACATATTTCTATTGAGTGGTGCACTTTTCCACCCATCAAAGACAATTGGATAGATAGGTGGTACATGGTTTTTGACATTCCCCCTCACAACAATACGGAATTACTGATGTAATTCCTCTGAAAATTGTATGCAGAGTTTGTGATGGGGAAACATGTCAACTATTTTGACATGTTGGGCTTCGAGGGAGTTGGTAGGGGGATGCCCCAACACCGAACCCATGCTAGGCATAGAGATGCCAATATAGAGATACCTACACCCCGTGCCCAACTACCGAGGGCAGACATCCCTCCTACACATGACATGGTTGCCCAGACATAGGAGGCATTTTTTACTCTAGATGAGATGGTTTCTTGACACACGACCACTATTGACCAGAGAGCGCCCTCTTCCTCTGCTGGTGTACAACCACTAGCTTCTGGTGGTGGAGGGACATCTATTGGTGGGGATAGAACGACATCCCATGTGCCTCAGAGTGAGCCACACGTCTGCACATCATGTGGGGGGTCTTGTTATCGTCCTGGAACAAGACATGGTACCACTACGATGACTAGTGGTCAAGTAAGGACATTGTTTTAAAACTCTTTTATTGTTCAATTTTTAATTGTTCCATACTATATGTAACATATTAAAAGATTCATGATATATGTGCAATATTTACTCTCATAGGAGATTGATGCCTCTCACGAGGGCGGTACTGCACCTGGTGTGGTTGTACCTGAAGGCCAAAGAAACACCATTGAGGTAATATTTAAACACTTGTCATTTTGTTAATGCATGTGTTAGTATTGATTAATTTATTAAATTGTGTAATATTTCCAATTTTTGAAGTTGCAGGAACCCCACTTAGAATGTGATGCTGGAGACATTGATATCAACGACATAGTCCAAGGTGGAATTTACGATTACTTGAAGAATGTAAGTACATGGGTTATGATTGAATCTTATTCGAATTATTTAAATTTCTTACTATACACTCCTTTATAGATCACTAATGTAAATATAATTTTTAAACTTGCAAATGCTATTAGCATCTGAAGAGGGGAAATAAATTGATGGAAGCGGTCACTCCCATGGTGGAGATATGTCCCAAGAAGGGGTAATTATATTACAACATGTTATTTTTTGAGTACATATTATTCCATCCATTCAAATCCATGTCTAACTATGGTAACACTTTATGAATGCAGACATCATCGTAGATCCTTGCACTGCCTCTTTGGTTTGGATCTCCCCGTAGTCCAAACATAGATAAGGGGGTTGTTTACACTAGACAAGGACCCTCTTCCTTGAATAGAGCAGGTGTACATGAGGATCAACCTACTCATCTCACGGTAATGTACATAATTCCAATGGAAGTTGTTGGTTAGCTATGAATTCACTTCACAAGTGGTTTTTCTTAATGTTATTTTCGCATGTTTATAGCATTAGGATGTAGAGTCATCTGTGCTAGAACTTAGTGGGATTGTTGATGCCGCTGTCAATGCCGCATCTACAATAGGGATAAGTCACACTGAGGTACATCTACTTGAATATTTGTAATTGTACATTTCATTTGTATTGTTTATGGACATGCACGATGTCTAACTATTTAATCATTTGGTGAATGTAGCCACACCCTAGTCCATTAATGCACACAACTGAGGTTGATGTTCAACCTACGACTCCTCTTACTACTGAAGAGTCTCGGCGTAATCCTCTAGAAATGTTTTTTCCGGTGGGATGTTCATTTTTTACATAATTGATTAGTACTTTCTCATTCATGTACATGTTGATAATTCTTGAGATAATTGACATATTTTTTTTTATTCACAGAGAAGCATGGCAGAGAGCCTCTCTGCAAGGCGGAGGACAGCAGAGGCACCTATACCCTCGACACCAAAGGCACCTATACCCCCGACGGATGTAGTGAGTCTTTGTTTTATTTCCAATTGATTCATATTTTAAATTTTCAAACTTTGTTATTGATGGACAATGCTAGTTTAGTTACCTGATCAAGAAATATTGTCATTGATTTGAAGTCGTCATAGATGCAGAGTGGTCGTAGACAGAGCCGAAAAACATTAGGGTCCAGGAAAAACAAGAGAAAATTAGATTTTTGGTGTGTTAGTCGAGGACAAATATGTATTTTTATGTACAATCTGGAGTTAGAGTATAGGGGCGCAGTCCAGGAAAGATGTACTTTTGTTTGCACATGTACATCAAATATGTTTTTGATACATGTACATTGACAGGCCATAGATAGGCCTTCTATTTTTGTATTATAACTTTCATGATATAAAAAATATTTCATATCAAGGCTCTTGAGATATTCATGGTTCAGTCTTTTAAATGTGATTATACATGTGTGGTGAAGAATGTTTCTATGTGTAATGTTCCCAATTTTTTATAGATTTGATGATTGCATGGAGATATCAGTTATAAATTTGAGAACAATGCACAATTACAATATTATGTAATGACAAAAATGTACATTTTAATTGTTTTTTACCACGATCTAATTGCATATACAAGGTTATATTAACAATGTCAAATTGTATTAAAAAAGAGGGAACATAGGTCTAATATACATTTAAGCACCCAACACAGCTAAGCAACTGATCCAACTTGGTGGAATACAAAATCACCTTACCCACATAACAACCTAACAAACATTTAAAGGATGCATGAAGTTGACACACTTAAGTGATGCACCAGTGTGGTCTACATAAATAAAATTATTGTTTGGCATGATGTCTTTCATCTAATGAATACAAGGGATACACATCAAACCTAAAAGTATCTGAGTATTATAAGGTTGATTCAAAATCATGGTTATGACTATATCCTGCACATTATGTATGTCCTGCATGCTATTTTATCATTTTGTTAATGAACATGGGATTTGATGAATGGACTCGAGTAACAACTTTGAAGGAGATGAAAGTTATGTGTGATTTTATTATAGCTTAAATTTATTAGAGAAGTACTATTCTGAATCTTGTTTTATAAATTCATGTTTATGAAGTATTATTCGAAGCATTTGTAGCATGAAGATATATATATATTTTGTAATAATGGCGTAATATAATGGCCACTTGTTTCTAAACATAAACATGTTCCATTACATGGTTACTAACGTAATGGCATTGTCTCCTCCTGCATTTCATCGTACAAATGCTCACATCTCTTGTATGAGGGGAAGATCTATAATCACCTTGAAGCTGACCTTTATGTGCAAAAATTTCACATTCACTTACCGAGCAAAACCCTAGTTTCCAAAATTGACAAAAAATGATTCTTTGTCCATGGACCCAGAGTAGAGGGCCACTCTAGCACTATCACAATGTACTGAATCCAACAGAGATGATGGCTCATTGATTCGAGCAATGGTCATCAATCTATGGAATGTTGAATCCCACCTCCTACAGGATTTTAGGGACACCCGTTGAATCCCTAACCAGGGCATTAAGTGGAAACCGTGCATCGAAAATGGCTTTCAATGGGTTTTGCAAGCATGTTTAGGTAGGTTCCATGTGGGAAGGCTAGCCACATGTTCACGGTCAAGGAATTTGCAAATCCAACCCATATGTGCAGAAATTGGACATTCACTTATTGAGCAAAACCCTAGTTTCTGAAATTGACCAAAAAATGGTCCCTTGTCAATGGAACTAGATTAGAGGGACACCCTAGCACTATCTCAATGTCCTGATTCCAATGGAGCCGATGGTTTGTCGATCCGAGCAATGGTTATGATTCTATGGCACGTTGAATCCCACCTTGTGCAGACTTTCAGGGACACCTGTTGAATCCCTACCCAAAGCATAGAATGGAAGCCATGCATCAAAAAGGGCTTCCAGTGGTTCGTACAAGATTTTTTAGTCATGTATTTTGTGGGAACTGTAGCCACATCTTCACGGTCAAGCAATATGCGAATTTGACCCCTATGTGCAGAAATTAGACATTCACTTACTAAGCAAAACCCTACTTTCCAAAATTGACCAAATAAATGGTCCCTTGTCCATGGAATCAGATTAGAGGGCCATCATAGCACTATCTCGATGTCCTGAATCCAATAGAGCCAACGGTTTGTCTATCCAAGCAATGGGAATGATTCTATGACACGTTGAATCCCACCTCCTGCAGACTTTCAGGGACACCTGTTGAATCCCTACCCAGGGCATAGAATGGAAACTGTGCATCAAAAAGGTCTTTTGGTGGTGCATGCAATCTTGTTTAGGCATGTATTATGTGGGAACGCTAGCCACACCTTCATGGTTGAGAAATATACGAATTTGACCCCTATGTGCATAAATTGGAGATTCACTTACTGATCAAAACCCTTGTTTCCAAAATTGACCAAAAAAATGGTCCCGTGTCCATGGAACCAGATTAGAGGGCCACCTTAGCCCTATCTTAATGTCCTGAATCCAACGGAGCCGATGGTTTTTCGATCCAAGCAATGGTCATGATTCTATGGCATGTTGAATCCCACATCGTGCAAACTTTCAGGGACACCTGTTGAATCCCTACCTGGGGCATAGAATGGAAACTGTGCATCAAAAGGGCTTCCGGTAGTTCATGTAAGCTTGTTTAGGCATGTATTATGTGGGAACACTAGCTACACCTTAACGGTCAAGCAATATGCGAATTTGACCCCTATGTGCAGAAATTGGACATTCACTTACTGAGCAAAACCCTAGTTTTCAAAATTGACCAAAATAATGGTTTATTCTCCATGGAATTAGATTAGAGGCCCACCCTAGCACTATCCCAATGTCGTAAATCCAACGAAGCCAATGGTTCGTCAATCAAAGCAGCGGTCATGATTCTATGGCACGTTGAATCCCACCTCCTACAGGCTTTTAGGGGCACCTATTGAATGCCTACCCAGGGCATAGAATGGAAACCGTGCATAAAAAATGGCTTACAATTGGTCGTGCAAGCTTGTTTAGGCATGGGTTATGTGGGAACGGTAGCCACACCTTCACAGTCAAGCAATATGCGAATTTGACCCCCATGTAAAAAAATTTCACATTCACTTACTGAGCAAAACCCTAGTTTCCAAAATTGACCAAAATAATGGTATATTCTCCATGGAACTTGATTAAAGGGCCACCCTAGCACTATCCCAATGTCTTGAATCCAATGAAAAAAACGGTTCATCGATCCGAGCAACATTCATGATTTTGTGTCACGTTGAATCCCACCTCCTACAGGCTTTCATGGACACCTGTTGAATCCCTACCCGGGGCATAGAATGGAAACTGTTCATAAAAAAGGGCTTCCGTTTGGTCATACAAGTGTTTTTAGGTATGTTTTATGTGGGAACACTAGCCACACCTTCATGATCGAGCAATATGCAAATTTGACCCCCATGTGCAAAAATTTCACATTCACTCACTGAACAAAACCCTAGTTTCCAAAATTGACCAAAATAATGGTATCTTCTCCATGGAACCAGATTAGAGGGCCCCCCTAGCACTATATCGATGTCTTGAATCCAATAGAGCCAATGGTTCGTTGATTCGAGCAACAGTCATGATTCTGTGGCACGTTGAATACCAACTCCTACAGGCTTTCAGGGACACCTGTTGAATCCCTACCTAGGGCATAGAATAGAAATTGTGCATAAAAAAGGGATTTCAGTGGGTTGTGCAAGCGTGTTTAGCCATGTGTTATGTGGGAATGCTAGCCACACCTTCATGGTCAAGTAATATGCGAATTTGACCCCCATGTGCAAAAATTTCACATTCACTTCCTGAGCAAAACCCTAGTTTCCAAAATTGACCAAAATAATGGTATCTTCTCCATGGAACCAGATTAGAGGGCCACCCTAGCACTATCCCGATGTTCTTAATCCAACGGAGCCAACGGTTCGTCAATCTGAGCAATGGTCATGATTCTGTGGAACGTTGAATCCCAAATCCTACAAGCTTTCAGACACACCTGTTGAATCCCTACCCGGGGCATATAATGGAAACCGTGCATGACAAAACTATTATATTTAAAGGTTTCAATGATCTCACTACATGCACACTAAAGTCAACTTCATAAATCAACATGATTTGAAGCATAAGTCCACCAGATTTGAAAAATTTGAGTTGGACATTAGATTGATTCTGAATTGAGTTGTGACAGTAAGATAAGATTAGGGTTAGGATTATGGTTTCCTTGGTAGGGTTATGGTTATGGGCCATGCATGGTAAAAAATAAACCCTATTTAGGGATAGGGTTTTCCAAGTTTTGCCTTCGTTGGCATGAAATGCATTGTCCAGCTTTGGCCCAAATCCCTTATTATCTTTTAAGTAGAAATTAAACTTCTCAATAAAAAAAAAATGAGATGAAATTCCAACACTACTGGGCACTACCACTTTGGCAATGGACATGCGGGTATAAGAGGTGAGTTGTTAAGAAGGAAATTATACAAGCCTTAAAAAATAATTTTATCGTTGCGGCATCTTGTTTCCATCATCCTAGTTGTATATATCGGTTGAAAACATTTACAATATTACCTACTTGAAAAATTAGGGTTTTAGTCCTATAAGAGAGCCTACAAAGAACTTTGATAGGTATGACCTACAGAGGTACATGTATGTAAATTCTAATGTTATGTATATCATTTGAATGAGATATTGAAATGTTCATATGATTGATATATATGGTTTATTTATCATATGTAAAATTTGGCATGCTATTTAACTTGACATACAAGAGAATTTTTGGCATATTTATAAACAACATTATGGAAAATTTCGCATATCAAGAACACACAATTGACATATTCATAAGAAACATACATGGGAAAATAAAAATTATGATACATACCTCATCATCCTAGATCCCACCTATTATCATACAACCAAGCCCTTCGAATCATCTCTTATAATGATGGTCTCCATTAGTCTCTCGTGCTTTGTATCTGGTAAGAAGTAGCGTACCTTCGATGAATTTCGATTAGGAATTGTTCGTACCTGGAGGTTTGTACAAATGATTAAGTTGGTAAAGTGATACACACTTGAACCTGGTTTGTAATCCCTATAAGCATATCCACCCTTCTTTCTTGCATTATTGTCATGTGTAAGGTATTCACCTTTAACAACCATAGACCCGATAGGGAAGTGGTTGTTTTCATCATCAGTCATGGACATAATGAGGGTTTGCTTTCCCTCTATACAACGTGCCAACCAGTAATCACCACCCCATTCACTATCTTTTGAGGAAACCACTATGTATATGTACTGCATAGTATGATTGTAGGTATATGAGCAAATATTTTTTGTGTGATACAAGGCCATTAATGTGAGTTTCAAGACTACATAAATTTTACAAAAAAATGTTAAAGAAATGCGTCATACCAGGTTGTACAAGGTCTGATACATGATCAAAATCTATATAAATAGATGATTGGTCTTCTTCCAATGGAGATAACTCAATAATTGCATGTTGATCAAGTGGAAGTGATATGCGATCCCATCCATCAACCCAATGCAATGATTCACACACATCCCAGCCATGATCACAACAAGGCGGGCAAAAACAAGTGAGTTTTCTGGTCCAAATTTCAAATACTGGGTTATCAGAGCTTCGAACCAAATGAAAGCCATGAGTCCCAGGAACAGTCTTGCATTCCCATGCATGTGAACGATCTATGTCTACCACCTCCCAAAAAAATCTCTCCACATGTCTCTTTCTTGTGGATTCTACTCGCATAGCTGAGTCCTCTCCCATTACTGATGTGCACCACCTGACTATAGATTAAGCATTTTGAAAAGTAGATATAGTAGATAATTTCAATTCCTCTCTTTGTAGGGCTATTTTGACACATGCTCCGGCTCCATCATGCTCTCCTTTACCATGCCTAGTCTCAAAATAGTTCCACATATGTGGAACTTTGTAGTTTTTATGCAATGAACACAACCATTGAAATATGCGTGCATTTTTGAACTGACCAACACATCCATCAGACCAAATCCAGTGTCGATCCATTTGTATGTTCCTATCCTTCAAATGATCATAGAACATGATGAAGCAATGAAGTACATAGTGGAAGTCATGGCACCTATCATCACTTATGTAGAAGTGATATTCCTTTAGAATTTCTCTTTTCTCTTCACTGCTATTTGGGCCATGCCTATATGTGATATGCACCATCAAGGAAACCTGCTCAGAGTGATAATACTGATTTTGGATCTCATTTTGAGGTTGCAGAGTGTAGTTCTTGGCAAAATCAACAACTGAAAGTATAGTACCACGAGGAAATGTATCTTTGCATATTCTAAACTTCTCATCCTGCCATCGTGCCAAGTGGACATGATGAACATATTGATGTGTCTTTTCAATAAATTCCTTGATGAAGACACTAACTTGTACCTATTGACACAAAATGATCTCAATATCAGGTTTTTTTGTAAGGAATGAAATGCAACTGTTCAAACATAAATTTATAGATAAATGCATGTACCTGAGATGTCACTGATTGTATTTTTTTTCTTTCTTTCCCTGGGACTATTTCATAGCTCATATATTTGAAACTTTTCATGTTTGTAACCATATTCCCAAATTCATTGTCTCCAGTCTCGTGCATACATTGGCTCAATAATGCCATTCCAGCACAGTTGGAGCAAGTTCCATCCAAACAGGATTTTGCATAGTAAGTTTTCCCCTCAGGCCTATTGCACATGATACTATGAATGAATTCTCTTGATGAGGTCGGTGGTATTGTCAAGGAGCAATCCTGCACATGGTTAGTATGCAACACACGATGAATGTACAAAATTGTTTCGTAGTAATATTCATATTCTACATGGTATCTACAACAACAAGTGCTATGAAGAGTATTTATTCTAACATACCAGGGCTTACATTTCTCAAAATATATTTGAACCAAATTCAATTGTCTATGTTCATTCCTAAATTTCTCATATAGTTTTGTTTGTGTTATATCAAGAATATTCTTAATATGTGGTTCATGGTCCTTTGAACCCCTTCTCAGTCTTAGTACATCCTTTCGGTTTGAAGAAGGCCTTGTGTGATCATGCCAGAAACTCTGCACTAATCCCTTTACTGCATCAACTAGCTTCATGTCACAACATGGAAACAGACCAATAAGGGCCCAAAAATCTGTCTGGGCGGTTGCGTCAAGATGTTCTCTTCTAATAGAATACCTATAGAGGGTTTTTACATTCAAATTAACTAGTTTAGATGTAGGCTTGAGAAAATGAAGGACCCTGCTGCTTTTATTTACAATTGCTTGTGACAACACACGACAAGCCGCATTGCGGTCCTTTGACCGTGTGTTCTTACCAATTTTACCAAAGGCATCTACTAAGCTTTTAACTATATGAGAACTTGATCCAAAAGGCTTTATCATCTTTATCCCTAACGATTTCCTAACAAAATCCATGCCCCTATATTTTAACAATGATAAAAAATAATCTACATTTATCTCCATCACATTTAGAAACAAAATATTTATTTAGTATCTGTTGAGTTTGCTAAGCAATACAACGTTTAGATAGTGTACCTTCAATGGAATTGAGGAGTCCTTCATCAACTTGTATACGCTTCGTAGTTCTTTGATGTGTGCTTTCTAATGGAGGTAAGGGGGGTGGATTTCTATCATCTAGTGCATAAACAATACGCTTTGGCATTTCAGTAGCAACTTGTTTTCCTTCATTCTCTTCCTAGTAGTTGGATGGTGGAAGTCCAACATCCTCATCGATGGTCCGGATAATATTTTCTTCTTCAACAGTAGGCTCCTTGTCCAACACCTCTTCAACAGTAGGCTCCATGTACAACACCTCTTGATGAGCTTCGTCTTGAGATGTTAACTTATCACTTTGACTTGATGTGGGATTTGAAACATCCCCTAATGAGCACCTACGTTTTGCTTCTTGAATACTTCCATGGGGTGCTTGTTCAACAACTATTGTGGAAATTGAAGGTCCCTCTAGTGAATGCTTCCTTTTTTCTTGTGCTAGATTAATAGGATGAACCGTAGTATCCTCTATAATTGGATTTGGATTAGTTTCCAAAGAAAGACTCTGATTCATCATGTCTATTCTTTTCTTTTCTTTCTCTTCTTCGATGACTTCTTGAGGTCTCTTCTTCCTTGCTGATTTTCTTCCTCGGTTACGTACATTCCCCATCACCACAATGATCAATGTCAATAATGTTTATTTTTGTTGCTCCTCAATTACAAGCTTTCAAACCTTTAACTTGCTTTATAACTATCGATCCTTCAAGGTGCTTCAATATTCCTTGTAAATTGTTCATATTTCCATCAAAACAATAATGAATGGGAAAATTTACCTTTGGTTCTCTTGAATAATAAACAAATGAAAGTTAAATAATAAATTGTTCCTCAAGCTGATTTTCTTGTACAATTGTGTATATCCACCATCACCATGAAATGACATTGAAGCTTGATATCTTATCATGTGTGCTCTTCAACCATGAAAGATATCCTCAATGTTGCACCTGCATAACAAAAAGAATGATGGAGAATGTGTATATTGTGAGTATTTTCACAGGCGGGCTCGTGCTCCTGAAAAAAAACGCACGGTAATCGGTAAAATTAATAAAAACAGAGTGAATTTGCTCTTGGACAAGAACAATCCACTGTTTTTATGGTCCCAAAACATGCACGCGTTATATAGAGTAAAAATGCGTACGCAATTTGTATAAGTAGAACGCGCACGTGATATTGTTAAACACAATTAATAGAGTGGGTGCACGGCTAGGGCAACGGATAAGATCATAACTTCCCAAATGTTTTCTATGGCTAGCAACAAAACAAATGTTTTTAGTGTTCCCTTCTTTTCATGCATATAAATGTTTCTCTCTATAGCCCCAATAATCCCTACATATCCCTATATCTTTCTAAATATACCTCCCCCATTCTCTCAGCATCCCTCCCTATATGTTCCTTTTTCTCCCTTACTCCAACCCTCCATACTGATGGTGATGTAATGATTATTATCATGATGGTGGTGGTGATGATGATGATGATGATGATAATGATGACGACGATGGTGATGATGATGTTCATGATGTTGATGGTGATGATGATGATCATGTTGATGATGATGATGATGATGATGACATTGGTGATGATGATGTTGATGATGTTGATGTTGATGA
>LPNX011224751.1:193802-213777 GCA_001517045.1 Pseudotsuga menziesii
TATATCCAAATTTCAAATATGCTCATGTTCAACGGTTCGTCTGATTATGCTGCACACCTCCATTTTTATGAGATTTTAGAAACATATATGGTTTTTCTTGTAGATTCTAAATATGTAATTTTAACAAAAATACATAATTTTTTCTTTTTTTTTCTTATTTATCTTCTGTCATCACTTCTCAACTCAAAAAACACACTGTTAGTGTTTTGTCCATATCTATTTCATTTCTCAACCATTTAGAAAAAAAATTGTATGGTGCACTAAAGAACACCAACCTCTACATGCTATAAAAAACCCACTTCCAAATAATTGCATTAAGACATTCAAACACTGCACCCACAATTGACGTACCATTTTTGAGATTTGATCTCTTAGATAATTAAAAACAAATTTAAAAATATTATTTTTATGATTGGAAAAATAGTCGTGCACTATTCCTATATGTTCTCTATATGTATACCGGTTTTCGTAAGTTTATTCCATCATTTAGACACTCAGACGTTGCACCCACAAAAACATATACCTTATAATTTGTCCCAAAAACAAAAAGTTCCCGTTAAAAAATATCTAACCTTATATAGTTAACAACATTTTCAATAGAAAAGAATTATATATTTGGAAAGGTCATTCAATTTCCTACATTTCTTGTTTTTACTGATTGTAAGATTCATTGTGTAAGTGTGTCAAAATATACATGCAAGTTGATGGATGTCTATTTTTTCAGTTTTGTATTGCATCTAATGCACCAAAAGAGACCCTCAACTTCTTGCACACACCCGAGACCAACTATTTTTTATGCAATACCATTATGGCTAAACCCTCTTGGGTTGATAGTATTTTTATTAAATTCATACAAAACCATTTTTAAGCATAACTTTTTCCCATTATAGAAATTCGAAGCATAGTCCAAAATCAAATCAAACGAGGTTCAAAAGCTTCATATGGATTCTATTGTGTTTTGGAGTAAGCATAACTATCCATTTTTCGAAACTTATAAAAAAACTATTTTCTTTTCTCCTAACAAATACAGCCGGTAAATATCTCAATGCAAGGGTTTTTAGAACCATTCTCCTCCATGAGAGTCCCACAGAAGTGAGAGAGGCCTTACTTAGAATTTTTATAAATCTGAGCTCTTTCCCTAGCCTTCTCTTTGAACAACTGCTAAATCCATGGAAAGCTCTTTAACCTTCATTAGTTTGAAAATCTGTTAGAATACAAATAAAAATTTGGGCGTTTTCTTGTTATAAAGGATTTTTGGAAAATGTTGCACTTACCTTGTTGATTTCTTCATAGTATGATTATTAATCACCCAAATGTAGGTACAGCACAATTCTGCTGTTAACTGTATCGAGGCGTGAGTTTGGATTGAGCTGAGTAATTTCTTCCATAGGAGAAAACAAAAGCAAGAAATCGTGGAGTTGTGAAGGCCTAACAGTAAAAAAAAACCTCTCCCGAAGAAATATTGAAAGATATGTCGTAGTGCTCATTGAACTCATAGTAACTTCCTAGGGTTTCACAACTTTTAAAAATTCGACATCTCGGGTGTAGTACACGCCACTTGGGATTCGAAGGGGCAAGATTGAATGACTTGTACAATACCCTTCCCATCACAGTTAAGTCAACTAGGCTTCCCAAGCAAAAGATTTTGATTATAGTGGAAATTCTCATACCTTTGCATAAACCTTGTTTTTGTACTGAGTTGATAGCACAAGCCTCATCACTAGTAAGAGATTAGGCTTATGATGCTTAGGTATTAAAATTATACCTACAATATTAAGAAGTTAATACTTTAGTTTTGTAAAATAGTTAGTGGTAAAGCTTTTAGTTCAAGACCTTAGCATGTAAAGGGTTTAAAATTTACCTTAAGGCTTAGGCCCTTTTGGTCTCTTCATTGGATTCTTCATAATTAAGAAGTTCACACCTACCTATACAAAATAGTAACTTATATATTAGTCATATTGACTAAGTAAGGCCATAAGTCCTCCTTGAGACAAGCATAGTTTCAAATATTTCAAAAGGTACCCTTTAACTTCGTTCAAAATGAATTGATTTTATAAGTTTATAAAATGAAAGCAAGAAACCATGGAGCTCAGAATTCAAAATTGAACCCTTCACAGCCCTTCCAAAGGGTTCTAGCCCTTCCCATAATTTTAAAGTTCAAATTTTCCTTAAAAAAAAATTTAAAATCTGAATTTTACCCTTCCAATCAAGAGGGGCATAATTTATATCAACATTTCAAAAGAAGGGCAACATTTGAAATTACCCATTCACATAAATTTGTCAATATGTTGAAATTCCTATGCTATAAAGTTCAACTCATCATTCAAAATATTGGAAATATGATAAATTATAATCACTCACTGACTCAGGCCATGCATTCACTTCTTAGTTGTCCAAGATGGCTAGAAATCATTGATGACTACGAGGCACTAACCATCGAGATGTGACTCTATAGTACCAATTCACTTGGGGTTACAATCTAAAGTGTGACAATGTCTCAACAACTACGACTATAACAAAAAAGAACAACTACTAGTCTACTACTAATCCCGAAAAGAGATCAAAAATTTGTGCCTACTATCTATGTTAACCTCGATATCAATGTCCAGTATTTTTTTGTCTAAATGAAATTAAAAAGGCTAGATTGATAAGTCCTCCTCTACAATAATTCATTTCTTCCATGAATATCATGGACTCACTACAACTGTAAGCAAATACAAATAATGGCATGTATCTAAGATCACAAAGTGCGGAGAGGTTGATTTTTGCATTGCTATAGAGAGGTGTCATTGGGCACATGATATGGAGAAATAATGGTTATTAATGAAATGAAAAAAACAATTGTTGGCTCAAGAATACCCGATGGGTGGCACTACGCTCTCATGTTATATAAATGAACATATAATTTGTTTTAATTATAAAATTATTGTAATCCACAAACACTTAGTTAATATAAGCAATTATATTAATTTAATATAACATGATCTTTTTATTAACACTAAGTTTATTATTTTTATCATGCTTTCAACATAATGTAACATTTAATATATATTTTACCATATAGTTTCAAACTTGATATTTTTTAAATCTATATGAATAAGACATCAATCCATGTGTTAGTAAGAAATAATTACTCTTATGGAAATTGTTATTGTTTTTAGATGAATAGATATAGTTTTAATATATTTTTTCAATCTATATGAAATATATCTATGTTGTTTAGTCCTTTCCTCTTTATTGTCTTTCTCTCTTAGTATATAAGTGATGCGTCTCTATTAAACTTTGAATTATTAATATACTAAAGAGTTAAACTATGAAGCAGTACCTAAACTAATAAACATTGTTGTTTATGCACATCAGATTTTACATTTTTAAAGAAACATGACAATACCACAACAAATCCAGCCAAATTTTTCCAATCATTTTGGGACTTAGATTTCCATATCTTCACAATTATTCAGTTTAGTACTAAATACAATTAGAACAAGACAATAAACTTGAGAGAGCTTGGGAAGTGTTAACTCAACAAGAAGAACTTATTGACCAAATTAGAAACGCAAGAAAACAAAATTATATATATATATATATTCTCTTGCCTATTTATATTACGTACTTTTTTGTAGCTATTGTTTTTTCTTAAAATACTATGTAGAAATTTCCCTTTATGGATATGTATTACATAAATGTTTAAATGCTAAACTATGTCATTTTTGGATTCATGCTTTGTAATTTTCCTGTGTAAGATTGTGACTACACACACACACACACACACACACACACACACACACACATATATATATATATAGTTTACGCTTGACAATTTGATATCGTCAAAATTGCACTTTATGAATTAGAGTAATTTGTCGTTTTTATCTAAAGATTTACATCCAGAGTCCCATGGTATTCATAGATTATAAATTTATGAATACCATTTGAGAGAGATGTTTCATGATGTCAGAAGTCAAGAGAAATGTGCTCAACCAATTGGTGAGGCCCCTATCGCACATCCAATTTGTGGATGTTAGACTGATAAATGACATGTCAATGACCTCAATAATTATACTCATGAAAAAATTGAAAATGATACATTAGGTTTTATTTAACGTATATGTGGTCCAACCAGAAACACATTTGGATGTAGAAATCACATTTATAACTGAATAGTTGACGGCTCTCATTTAGCATTCCATTTTTATATGTTAGAGACATAGGATACATATCATTGACATGTTGTTTATCACTGTAACATCCACTTTTGGATGTTAGAATCATAAAGCACATGTCAATGACCTCAAAAATGCAATTGGTAGATCAATTTTATCGTTGACATAGATGTTTCTTAATGTGAGTAAATAAAGTTTTGTTGCATCTATAAAAAGTATAAAATAAATATTATTTCAATTTTATTGGTTTTGTTCATAATCATATGTTTTTTCATTGTTTTTTTATATAGCTACAAATGGATCCTGCCATCTGGAGTTTGTTTCTAATGGAGATATTGGAACTGATTTTGTTGTGGGTTCCTTTTTTGACATTGGTCCAATTAGGATCAATTTCCAAACATTTCCATGAAATTTTGTGGCAACCAACATTTACAACTTCTTGGTTGAACAATGACATAACTAAAGTTGGGTTTTTTGTTGAAGTTTGGAGACCATACCAGATCAAAATACTATATAAATTTATCAATTCTGTAGGACATACATCTTTTCTACATATTACCAGTCCAGAAAACAATTATTCAATTGAATGCGCAACTTGTTCAATTATTTTGATGTCGACGTTTTGTACATTGCCAGGTCATAAGAGATACTACATTATGAACCCATTCAAAAGATGTTTTTTATATATAGACATGATTGAAATATGAGTGCATGGTTTCTTCAGACTCATAAGCAACATCAATGATCACAAACACAGATGTATAGTTGTTTTTCATGAAGAGAATGAACATCATTCAAAATTCTTTATGTCTAGTAATGTCAATAGAGATTGCAGAGAAATTGATGTAAGTGGTTTCATCTCAACCCCTCCTAAAAATGTAGTTTTTTTAATGGAAAACTATATTGGCTGCATATGAGAATCATTTCAGAGGAAGATGCTCTATATTCCTATACTATGTGGTCGCTTGACGTTGGATTGAACAAATGGGCTGGTCATGTAATTCATAAACGATGCATCAAACGATCCATGTGTTTGACTATACATCAAAACCAATTGTTATGTCTTGTGAACGATGGTAGGACAACTATATGGTCCATACTGAAATGACAGATTTGAGGCTTGATACATTTGTAGTTCAAGAGGTGCATGGGTTTTGGATATTTGTAAGAGATTTGAGATGGATCCTTTTAGAATATATGGAACTCCATATAAATACACATTGTCGGAGGTACCTTCCATTTCCAACCGTGGGGATTTTTATGCTCATGTGTAGGTATGGTCAAATCTCGTACATATATTATGACCTCAAGAATTGTAGGGTTACTCATGTAGGACCCGATGAAGGATCATTGCTTTGAATTCATCAATTGCCTATGCCAATAGACAACCGATGTACCAACATTATAATGTCTAAAAATGTTTTCCCTCTAACTCCAAGCATGAAAGTATTCGACGATTTAGTCCCTTTTCCTACAAATTGGGATGAGTCGTTGGAGCATTATGGCATGTAAACAATATGCAAAAAATATGTTTTTTTTTCATATTTTGTGAATATTGATAATATTTTTATATTATCTACATCCATGTAATCATTATCTATATGTAAATTATATTGCACCAAAAAATATCCATTGTGGATGTTATGTTTTTTTGTAGTGTATGTATTTTTTTACAATCATCTTTACATTTCGTAATTTTATATTGTACTTCAATTGTACAAGTAACATGAAAAAATGTTTCATTTAGTCTAACACTTTTAAATTATACTTATTCCTACAAAAAAAAATACTTGTATCTTGTTAGTATTTTAAAATAAAGCGATATTTACATTAATCCGTCTGCTAACAAATTCTCTTATTTTGTATTATAAAAATGGATATGGTCATTGCAATTTGGAAATATCTGCCAATAGACATACTTGAAATGATCTTTCTTTAGTTTCCTTTGTTGATTATTATACATTTGAAAATGGTTTGCAAAGGCTGGAATCATATTGTGTCTGAAAACAATTTCATCTCAAAATGGAAACACAATCAAACGAAAGAATATGGAGTTTTGGTTGGTTTTGGATCTTCTTGTAGACATCGGTTCATTGGCCATTACATTAGCCAAATAGGAATTGTTCGTCTCTGTCTATGCCACTCTTAAACAACGAATACAAAATTGAATCCACGTGTTGTTCAATTGTTGTAGTTTCATCCTCCAGTGTCTTATATCAAAAAAGAAACTATTACATCATCAATCCATTCACAAATACTTGTACATTTGTAGGGTCTCTTGGTCTTGGTGATTGGGGTTTCTTTAAATTGTTGAGAAATGTTCAACAACAAAAATACCATTGGGAAACATTGAAACATGTTTATACATAATTTCAAACAAAATATTTTATTTCCAACAGTATTCATATGCAGTGGAGACAAACATGTCCTATAGATGGAGATGTTCTGTGGCCCAAAAATCCCATAGTGTATAATCAAACAATGTTTTGAGTGGATAGTCATGTGGTTTCTAGAGCTAATCATATATGTATATACAAGCTATGTTGGATAGATCTAGAGAATAACAAATGGGGCTTCCAGTTTATTCCACACTCGAATTCAACGCTATCGATTAGCCTAGCATGTTGTCGCAATGAAATTCTTTGTTTTATAAATGATGGGAGAACTATAGTGTGGTCTATAGAAAAAAAATGATTCAACAAATTATTCAATAAGCAATGGATGTTTAGAATGTGGATTGTGATGGATTTTCATGTCTAAATTGATCTCAGGAATCAATGGCAAACGTAGTGGATATTTTCCTGTTGCAGCACTTGATAATTACATGCTCATGTGAAAATACGACCGTCTTACTTTTGTCTGCTATGACTTCACCAATGCACATTCCAATTTTGTAAGCAAAGGTAGAATGTTAGATTTTTTATTATCCAAACTTGAAAATCCAACACAACTAAGTGTTGTTGAGCTTGTATACAACATATCCATAATTCTAAGTTGCCCAAACATGGAATCAATTGATGATGTGTTTTCAATGGGATAATATAAACACATATGGCATGTTACTTGCATGTATGTTATGCAAGTTGACATGTTTGGTTGCTTCCTAATCATACTTATTCAAAATATTTCTTTCCAATAAACTTTACTGGAGTTTTGGCAATTAGTGCTACATCTGGAATGTTACTTGCATGTACATTATGAAAATTGATATATTTAATACTTCATTATCAAACTTATTGGATTTATCTCTTTCAAGTTTTTCCAATTTACATTCTCTTTGAAATAGAAATATATCATACTTCCCATTTTTTTTCTTGGATACAAAACATTAGTACAATATTAGTTTATATCTTAGCGATATTCAACAATACAAATATTATAAGATAATTTTTGAATAAAGTTCAAAACTTTTATGTATTTTTATTATTATTTTTGCTATACCTATAACATGACTTTGTACACTATAATATGGTTTGACAATAGCTATTTTTTTTATGTTCACGCAGATATGTCGTCAGAGAAAAATAATAATTGCAGCAGTGAGAAGAACTTGATGGAAACATCGTCTCACACAAAAAATGAATCCAATCGAAAATACAATAAAAAAAAAATATTAATAGGAAACGTCTTTTCATCTACAAAGAGAATAATGAGCAAATCAACAAACAAAGAAGAGAACATCATGGTCATTCCTTTGGAAATTTCATTGATTCTCAAGGCGAGCCCACTAAATTCCAGAGCATATTTGATATAATGAGGAGATCAAATCGCCGAACTCAATTTGGATCATCAACTCCTACATATAGCAACAATTATAACTGAAGTTTGAATGAATTTATTGAACCTCTCGTAAATCATACTTCTAGCGAAAATATTTATAACCATGGCACTAAGGTATAAGGATTACATGGCATTGTCTATATTTGAATAAGTATTTATGTCTACAATATAGATATACTTACATACATATTCAATGTTTAGATAACTACTTACAACAATTGTCCGAACTGATTATTTGATGACACAACAAAGGACACCAATTCCAAGTCTACTAGGAATGACCCATACAACCATGCAAACAATGCATTGTTAATGAATGAAGAACAAGGGTTTCAAAATCAATTGAAAATCGGTTTGCAAATTTCCAGTCCAGTAATAACTATTTCTGTTGGAACAACCAAGGTATTTTTTTCACCTATCCATGACAACAACAATGCATTTGACCTTGATCAAAATAAGGTAGTATTAGATACAATATTATTTCATCTTCGTGTGCACTAATTCAATGAGAAACCATTTTGAAATTTCAGGATAGTAGCATCCATAGACAACAACTAGTCAGTGTTGGGCATAACTATTGAAACAACATAATATCGATAAATGTCATTCTATCTTCTGGTGACGACGACTCTCTACAAAATGTTAGTCAAAATTATGTTGTGTGCAGCCAAACGAAGAGCATAGAATTCAATTGGGAAAATAATTATACACCAATGAATGATCAAGCAATAATTTGAAAATGACTCATGATCAGTAGCCCAATTGGATATGCAAAAAGGACTATTTTTCTTGGAACATCAAAGGTCTTACTCAGCCTATTCGTAAGCAAGTTCCATATTTTGATCTTACGAGAAGATTTGACATAATATTTAATTATGAAATTTTCACTTTTCAAGATAATAGCACCGAGGCGTGTTAAGGACACAACATTCAAACCCCAAATCATCTCAACGATATGATGGAAACCAACCTTCAATATAATTTTCATGGTGAAATCCATATGGGTCACATTTCAGGCGATGGTACTCAACGAAGGAAGTCAAGAATATACATCATCATAACAATAGAGGAGAGAGTTCATGTCAGCATGTCTCGTCTCACTCCGCATTGAATGATAACGTCCATTCTTGAGATCATGGTTTAAATATATATACATCAAGAACCATGGTTGAGGTTTTCCAACAAATGTCCTCTTTCCATCAAGCATTTTGTGCCCAAATTGATAAATTGTCAAGTGTGAAAATGTGTAATGTTTATCATGAATCATACTCTGGAATGAATGTTTTCAGACGAGATGAAGGACCTATTTTTGTGAGATGTAGGCAAGAGCGTGGTATCCATCATTTCTCTTGAGATAAAAAAATGATTCCTGGAAAACAACCTCCCGTTTCATTAATTTTGACATAGGTTGAAGAAATGTTAATTGCACGAGTGAATCCAATACTACATGTCACACATGCACATGGAGGTCAATAAAATACAGTGGCCATACAATTAGCTTCCCACAAGATATCATTTCAATTGTTAAGACTCTTCCTCATCGAATATAAGACCTAGACATATTAATTATTAGAAGAGAAGAGCCTCCATCTAAGCACTATGATTGCATTGTTCATAGGTCATGAGTAATGGATGCATTGCATTACAAAATACGAATGGACAAATATTACTGAGATGTTGAAATTGATCCAGAATCACCAGTATGTCTCCTCGACCAGCCAACAAATGTCTCCTCTAAATTGTGTTAAATCAAGTCTGACATAGCCGACTCAGAAGAGATTGATGCAAGCATTGATAGATTTGGAATTCATCGACTCAAAACTCATCCTTTGTCCTTTATAGCTAGAATTCCAAATGCACAAAGAGAGATAGAAGAGATACATAACTTTGTTAACAAAGAATCTTCTTTGTCATATTTAGATATAGAATGGATAGAGATTTGTTTGTCTCCAATAAATGAATACAACATAGAAGGTTTGTTTGACATGACATTTCCAACACTGTTTCCCACAGGCACTACTGATTGGTTGCAACCAAGTTTGAAGAATGTCGGCTTACATGAGTATGGGTTGCACCTACTTAAATATTGTGATCAAAGGTTTGGAAAACATCCAAGGTTTCGGTATTTTGTATTGAACATGATAATGAGACATCGAAGCCAAGGAAAAATTGCTGTATGGGTTATTCCATGAAGGTGGGTAACACTTTTTGGTCAAATTTGGCAATGAAAACAATGATTTTTTACTCATGTGCTAGATAGAAGCACTCGAAATGTATATATGCCATCTAAAATTTGAATTGCAGTAAAAAAGAAGTTGTAGAATATTATTTTGGCTTCCCAATGATATATTTTTTTAAATATTCTAATGTCATTTAATGTGTGAAATTTCACATTTAATGAAGTGTGTGACCTTCAAAATTTGAAGAAGTTAATAAGTGGCTCATGTCCATCCCCAATAATTCAATCATACATTAACAATTTTTAAATAAAATATATATGAGCATGATCTACACAAAATGCACTGCGGTTTGCATATTTTTTTGTTAATTTATTTCACAATATACAATTATTTATTATTTTTTGAAAGTGACCACATCTGATTTCAGCATCATTTTATACACATGTGTGTCCATCCCAGTTATTTTTCACTATTTTCAAAATTTGAAAAACAAAAGATACCCTTTTGAAGAGGACGCGTCGATGTATGGGCTGTGTATTTTTAAGAAATTTTTGGATGTGTATTTTTTACTCTGAGTATTTTTCTTTGAGTTTCTTCAAAATTGTTGTGAGGTTTTCTATGTGTAAGTTTTATAACTAATTAAAAAAAACCCATATGAATTCCAAAATGCATGCATAATACCTCAATGGATAGTGGATTTGGTGATGAATCTATTGGTATGAAATCAACTCAGTTATGTGCCATGAATGGTAGGGTTTCACCCCTACAAGACATAAAGAACCATTTATTTTTCATATAAGAGGGCTAATTCTTTATTTTTCAGGCCCTCAATCGAGGTATTGAGCTTGATTGAGGTATTAACATCCCTCAATCGAGGTTTTTAAATCAGCTTGATCGAGGTTTTTAAATAAGCTCGATCGAGGTTTTATTAAACCCTCAATCGAGTTACTATTTAAACCTCTTTTTGTAAATTTTTTGCACAAGGACGTCGATCACGTCCTTAAAAGCTCGATCGAGGTTTTCTTAAAACCTAGATCAAGATTTTTTTTTAAAACCTAGATTGAGGTCTTAAAACCTAAATAGAGGTTTTTTTTTAAAACCTAGATTGAGGCCTTAAATCCTAGATCGAGTTTTTGTTAAACCCTCAATCGAGGTGTTATGACCTCGATCGAGGGCTTAAAAATTTCTCGATCGAGGTATATTTTTGTGTTTTTTCTAAAAGATCCTTGCCAAAAAGTGTAACCTAGCTCCATGGATGCACCCATATTCATGAAAAAAAACATTGAAGATGGCATACCTACCACAATTGAATATTTACATAAGGAGATCATTAAATTTCTTGACACCAAATTAGTTGAATGATTGATGCATTTCGGTTCACGTCTTCGAGGAACAAAGGAAAAATGGAACATATTTCATAGTGAACATACTAACATGATATCACAAATCGGTTTCCCAACATTGTTTTTCACTTTGAGTGCAGCTGATACCAAGTGGCCAGACCTACATAAAGTTATGCCCAATTCTGCACCTGTTTTTGCACAAAACAGAAATAGATGGAGAACCGATAATGTTATAAACTATCCACATATTCTTGCAAAGTATATGCATGAACATTTTAGTATTTTCTATGAAGATATCATTGTGAATTACCTTCATGCTAAATACTACTGGTACAGGTACATTGTTTCCTTATTCTATTTTTTAACCTAACATATTAGATTATTACTTGAAATTTTGTTTCACACTAATATTATTAAAACATGATGAGTTTCATAGGTAGGAATGGAAACATAGGGGATCAACACATATCCATGGCTTCTTGTGGTTAGAAGGTGCAACAGACATGGAACAACTAGATTGGAAAGACACGATAAGAGTTGATGTAGCAAGACGATACTTTGACAATTATGTAATGGCATGGAATCCTCATGATTCTCACCATAAGAATATATTTATTCATTGACCTCTAGAGGAATATCCTTTCTTATTGGATACCAGTGGAATATTCAATACAAATCCCCTTGATGATTATGAGCAACTAGCGAATTGAGTGCAACAACACACAAGATGCAATGTTCATTCATGTTTACGAAAAAAAGGTTCCTGCTACATGTGATGATACAATGCACCATGGGAACTTCAAGACTAGTAAAAAATAAATGTCAATGACAAAGGACAAAAAAAATATGAACCTGCTCACAAAGTTGACAGGTTATATGTTCATAACATTCCTCTTCTTTCAATATGGTGTGCCGATGTTGATTTCCAGCAAGTTCTTTCACATCATGTAGTTTTGAAATACATTACAAAGTATGCTTCAAAATATGAGAGAAGATCAGAGAGCTATCAAGACATGTTGACAAGAATTTCCAGTGTTGTTGACTCTAAAATTCCCTCTATATGTGCATATAAAAAGTTTCTTGTTGAAACAATTGTGGAAAGAGATATAGGAGCACAAGAAACATGTCATATGTTGTTAAAGCTTCCTCTTGTTATTTCTAGCCATAGCTTTGTTTCAGTTAATGTTGGTAGAAAAATATTCAAAAGAGTTTCTTTAGACTAGGATAACAACAAATTCTCGACAATCTTCAGGTTTTTAGAAAAATTCCAAAAGAGAACTCCATTTCTTGAGCACCTATCTTTGATTGACACTGCACAATCCTGGTCTTTCAGTGCACTATGTAAGAAAGAACCGTGGAAGCCAAGAGATACACCTGTGATAGTTCATGTATGGCCACAGTTCTGTGATGTTCCTAAGAGCAATTCAGATTCCTTTGAGTCATTTTTCCTTAGTGAATTACTTCTCTACAAACCATTTAGAAACATTCATATTGATATTGGTGTCAACAAAAAAATTATTATTCAGAATTGGAGGAGCCTTAGATATCAAGCTTGGAATGTCAATAGGATACCTTTGGCACTAGATACCAAAGAAGAAGATGATGATAGACATCAATATGAAGTGATTCATGAGAATGACATGGATGAGTGGGAGATGTTGCCACGTCTTGTTCCTCCCAATATTGTGCAAGTTTTAGACATTAATACTCTTGGTCGAAGAGACTTTGAATTGATCCATGTGTGGAATAGTACTACAAGTTCAAATAGTAACTTAGAGGACCCAAAATTTTTTGTAAAAAATGCATGCTCAAGAGGATCCATACCATATCTCTCATATTCTAGGTCAACTTCTCCATCCTCATTTTCTGATAAGAAACATGTTTGTTTTGAAACTGTTATTGAACATTTCCATGAAGGACCAAATGCAGACCCACTCAAGATGATAATCCAAGAAAATGTAGGAACAGGAAAGTCTTACCTTATACATTGTATTGTGCACTAATTTTCAATGCATTCCATAAATGGAAAAATCCCTCTGCTATTGCTAGCACCTACAGGAGTAGTAACGTTTAACATACGAGCCAAAACAATTCACTTGACCCTTGGAATCCCTATTAAAGAAGTTTCAAATGTTTACACAGTCAGGCACATTCTGTATACCAAGAAGAAATGTGTCATGTTACACACATTTTAATTGATCAAATCTGAGTTTTATTGGGCCAATGTTTTTCATACAAATTGCTTCACGTCTACAGGAGGCATTTGCAGAAAAAAAGGTCAGTTCCATTTGGTGGAAGATCATTGATTCTTGTTGGAGATATTGGGAAGTTTCCTCTTGTCAAAGATAAACCATTGTACGTAGGAAACATGACTGACATGGTCTTATGGAAAGATTTCAGAAAGGTTGTTACATTGGACATGATATTTTGTCAATAAGAGATAGATCCAAATAAAGTCAATTTTAAAAGGTTGCTAACCAAGATCAAAAATGAAAACCCAATAGTGGATGATTGGAATATTTTAATGTCATGAACATATGCAAATATGGATGCTACTGAAGTTAATACTTTCAAGTCAGAAATTCATTTGTTTTCTATGAATACCTTGGTAAATGTACGTAATCGATGTATGCTAAAGTCATTTGGAATTCCTATAGCATGATGTGTTGCTGAACATGCGAAGAATAAAGATTTTAATGATGTTGATGATGGCCAAATTCAACAAGAAGTGCTTTTATGTCCTAGTCAACGAGTCATGTTGACGTGTAACTTGTGGGTGGAAGCAGGGTTAGTAAATGGAGCACTTAAGACAGTTCAAAACGTTTTTTTCTTTGATGGATCCAAGCCACCACAACTACCAATGTATGCTACAATATATTTTGATGATTACATTGGATTTCCATGGGACATCAGATATCCTAAAATTGTGCCAATAACACATGTTTTTAGAGGAAATTGCAAGAAAATCCCATTGCGTATGGCTTGGGCTCTTACCATACACAAATCACAAGGTTTGACTTTACAAAGGGCAACCATTGATACCGGTATCACAGAGAGGCAAGGTTTAACTTTCACAATGATTTCAAGGTTCAAATCTATTGATGGCTTATGAATATCTGTACCCTTTACATTTGAAAGGTATTCAAAGATGGCCAAAATTGCATATGCTACAATCATGAAGAAAGAAGAACAATAGTTGGAATCCATTTCAACTTAAACATCACAACTATGAGGTTATTAGGTAACTTGATTTTTTATTGTATACACATGTTTCTTTCTTATTATTTTCATTGGTAGCAAGAAGTATAGATTGCAAGAGAGCAAACCAAATAACAAACATAATAGGTTTAATCTCTATTTATTCATTGTCTCTTCATAGAGTTCTCAAGAAATTTTTTTTCTATATGTTAACCTACACTATTTCAATATGTTCAAATAAAATTCCATTTATAAGCATTTGTTAAGTTGTATTACAATATCAAAATACAGTGGCAACAATTATTTTTTTACTAATTTATTTGGATTTTTGTTCTTCATATTATTTCTTTATGTGTTCAAAGAGTAAAGAGTTAGTTAGTTATCTATTTTTTTTCATAATATCCTCACAAGTAAATGTATTGTTTTTTAATTGAGTTATTTCGATTAAATGTGAATGTAATGATGAAATGTACTACAAACATATTATTGAATGATAGATTAGTAGATGACATGACAATGATTTGAACATATATAACCATGACCATGCATGTTACCATTTTATGTGTTATGTAACTTACATTTTGTTATATTGTATAATTTATTTATTATTGATATCTTAGAATTTTAGTACTTATGCCACATTTACTCCAATGTTGTTTATTGTAGTATTTAGTTATCATGATGTTCGAATTCACGAAATCATATATGTTTTTATTTTCCATATATTTGCCTAAAATCCAAATAAAAAATGGATGTAAAAAAAAAAACCATCATCCAAAATTCTGCATCAAACACCTCACAGATGAACCAAGGTTACGACGTCGATTTCAGATAAATGTTCTACATCCTCGAAGAGGAAACCTTTCCAAGCCAGAAATTCAAAAGGAGATAGGGAAGAAATTTGGCATTACTGATACACACAAAATATTTATTTTTGGTTTTCATACATATGGACAAAGATTGTCAAGTTTTGGGTTAGTATATGACAAGCTTGAGGATGCAATACAATATGAGCCTAACCACAGATTGTTGAAGAACAAAATTCATAATCTTGGAAAAAAATACACAAACAAATACTGAAAAAAGAGCAAAGAAAATTCGTGGTGTCATGGCAAGAAAAAAACAATATTATTGAGCCACTCTCATCATCCTTTATATAGGAAAAAATAATTAGAGTGCATTTTCTTTATTTTTGTATCATTGTATTTATTTCACTCTATCGTTACATGCATTTATGTAAATGTGTTAAACATATTTTATAAGTTTGAAATATTTTTTTGAATTTTGATTTGTTCCTAAATAATCCACTGTCAACATGTACCTTATTTGTAAGTAGTTTAAATTTCTTTGTGTGTTCATTCAAAGAACTTATTTTTTCAAATTATTATGTTTATGTTGGTAATAACTATGTATTATTAACGTTTTTGTTTAGTTGTTTGCAAATGGATCCCAACATTTGGAGTTTACTGCCACTCGAGTTTCTAGAGATGATTCTCCTATGGCTTCCATTTTCAACAATTGTTCGTTTATGATCAATCTCTAAACATTGTGAAGAGCTATTGTCGATGCCATATTTTGTTAGTGCTTGGAAAAATAACAATATAACAGAAACTGGGCTTTTAATTCAACTATTGGGACAGTATCAAAACCATTTTGTATATAAGTTTGTCAATCATATAGGACATACATCTTTGTTTCATGTCCCTTATCTAGAATGTAGATATACAATTGAATATACAGTTGGTTCAATCATTTTTCTCTCAAAATATTGTCCTCTACCAAGGCATAAGGATTATTACATCGTAAATCCATTCATAAAGTGTTTCTCAAATATAGGCATTATTGATATAGGAGTCCATGGGTTCTTTTCTCTGATAGGTAACATTGGTCAACATAAACATGGATGGATACTTATATGACATAAGTGCAATGAAGGCGGTCCTAAATTTTTTTTCTATAGCAATATCCAAAGAGTTAGGAGAAAAACAATTGGTGTTGATGGTGAAATTACTACTCCTAAAGATGCTTTTTTTCTCTATAAAGGAAAATTTTGTTGGTTGCATGTGAAAATAACTTCTGAAGAAGATGCCTCATATGTGTACAAAACGTACTTGATGAACATTGAATTGAATATATGGGGTGTGCATTCAATTTACACAGGATGTAGGAAACGATTTATGTCTTTGACCTTACATTGCAACCAATTGATATGACTTGTTAACGATGGTTTGAAAAGTATATGGTGCATAGATGAAATTCAGGATTTCAAATGTGGTCAACTTTGCATTTAACAAACATATAGTCATTTCGAGGATGGTAGAGGGTTAAAATGGACCCTTCTACAAGGTATGACAAGAAATATAAATAGGAATTGTTCAAACTATCTACCATTCCGAACAGTTGGAAATTCTATATTGATGTGCAAGAATGCTAGAATTCCATTCATTTACTATGATTTGGAAACTTGCAGTGTTACTCATTTAGTAGTTGATGAAAGATAGCCATTTGCAAATCACCGTCTACCTATGCCAGCAAACAATCAATGTAGTAACATTATCATGTATAATAATTTCTTTCCTCTCACTCCAAGCATGATTTTATTCAATGATCGTATCCCATTCCCTCCGACATTGTTTCAGTCCTTGCAGGATTTTGGCATGTAGTTCAATAGGCATAAGAGTCTTTGTAAAAAAAAATATGTTTAAGTTTTTGCATCATGTGCAAATTTTGGTATGGACTGGTTTTAAATAAAAACATGGCTTCATCCCATGAATCTTTTTATAAAGGATACGAAAATTTTGGAGAAGCTATGTTTTGAGTTTTTGCTTCAAATCAATATTTTTATTACTTTTGATCTAAAAAAAAAATTCCTTTACTGTATAATATCAAAATTTATTGGATATATCATAAATTTAATGCAAACTATATTTTACATCTTTTAGATAGTACAACTAATGTTACATATCTTTCCGTCACATAATAAAACTATTTTAGCGATTGTGTTGATAGCTCCACTAATATATCCTCTCATGTCATGCTATATTAATAAAAATAATGGATAATATGTTGTATTGAACATTTAGTAAGGAAATACAGTTTTCCACATTTTAATTAATGCGGTTAAAATGTAAGCATTCCAATTAAACCAAGAATCTCCAATAGAGTCACACAAGCAATGCATTATTAACAAATGAATAAACAATGCATTCGATCTGAAATCGCTATCAGTACAAATAATGCAGATTAAAGAACACATTTTTCCACTTGAATTAACAAAGATATTGCATATTTGGTTTACAATTGACATTCATGCCTTACTCAATTCTTACTACAATATTTCACTTGCTCAAATAACAATTTAAATAATCAATACAATATTTCAGTTGCTTAAATAACAATTTAAATAATCTATGTAATTGTTGCAATTAAAATCCCAGATTTCAATTATAACAATCCATACATTAATTTACATTATATTCACGAATGCAATGCTTAGTATTATATTGAAAATGTGACTTTTTTATTCGTTTAATAACTTATTTGATTTTTTTTCATAAACATCATGAATCATAAAAGATATGGAATTGAAATTGGTTATAAAATATTTCAGTTTCACATTGAATACATATTGATTAAACAAATGTTGCAGTATTAGAGTCTATGGAACATTTCAGTACAAACATTACAGATTATAGAACAATTTTTTCCACTTGAAATAAGAAAGATATTCCATATGTGGTCCACAATTGACATTCATGCCTTATTTAAATGAAAACAGCATAACTAATGATCATGCAATTTATGATGACTTTCTATACTAGGTTGTACAAGGTTTTTTAATAACAAGTGCATATTCAATTGTCAATACAATATTTCACTTGCTCGAATAACAATTTAAATAGTCTATGTAATTTTTACAATTAAAATCCCATAGGTGTTAACATATATGGAACCGAAATTGCTTATAAAATAAACATCACCAATCATAAAAGATATGGAAGTGAAATTGCTTATAAAATAATTCAGTTTCACATTAAATACATATCGATTAAACAACTGTTGCAGTATTAGAGTCCACGAAAACATTTCAGCACCTTATTAACTATATTTCACATTATATTCATGCATGCAATTCTGAGCAATGTATTGACTATTCATTGAAAAAATGGTAATGTTGCAACCTCACATTTCCAAAGAATACTATCAAATTTCCACACTCCCACCTGCTTACATCATTTTTTTATAATTATCATGCTTATTTCGGTAATTATTTGTGTAATTGCAAGAAATTACATTAATAAAACAAAACCATACTGAATCATGATTTACATTTAACAATTTATTTGAAATTTTTTCATAAACATGAGGAATCATAAAAGATATGGAACTCAAATTGCTTATAAAATAATTCAATTTGACCTTAAATATATATCAATTAAACAACTGTTGTAGTATTAGAGTCTACGAAAACATTTCACCAACGTATTAACTATTTATGAAACAAATGGTAATGTTGCGACATTACATTTCAATTAGCAATACAATATTGCACTTGCTCAAATAACAATTTAATTAATCTTTGTAATTTTTGCAACTAAAATCCGAGATTTCAAAATTTAACATTCCATACATTCATTTACATTATATTGATAAATGCAATGCACAACAACATAATGACTATTTATTAAAATAATGGCAATGTTGTAACCTCACATTTCCAAGGAATACTATCAAATTGCCACAATCCCACATGCTTACATCATTTTATTATGATTATCGTGCTTATTTCACTGATTATTTATGTAAAATTGGAATAAATTACACTAAAAAACACAACCATATTGAATCGTAACCATTCAGGTATGTCGCAATACAAGATTAACAGTTATGAACATTGCATCCCAACATAACCTTTTATAAATGTGACAATGTGACAAAAACCAATAAGGAATGGATGAATATTGTAATCCATCACACCCCTTCATGCATGTTTACATGAAACAAGAACATTTAAATAAAAAATTGTTGGTAATAACTCCCGATTCAATATTCTATTCACGACTAAAACATTAATTTATAGATTACAATGAGGCGGTTGAGAACCATCCTTTTCACCTTCCCGGGCAACTATTCAAATTCCTATTTAATTATTTATTTACAATAATCCTGACGGATTATATTCTAACAACCCCCCTCTTAATCCGAAGGGGTCTTCGTAAGTCCGAGCATGTTTCTGAATCTTTCAAACTTTTCTCGTCCAAGTGCTTTGGTGAAGATGTCTGCAACTTGATCATTTGTGGAACAATGTCGA
>LPNX011224751.1:216173-230785 GCA_001517045.1 Pseudotsuga menziesii
GACAACAGGCTTCTCTGCAACTCAGGAAGATAGAGAACGTTTTTCAATAAGAAATCAGGGAATCCAGGCATCTTTAGTCGAATGGTGCCCATTCCCTTTGGTTTAATACTTGACTTATCTGCAAAGTAAACTATGCCATCTATTGATTCATTAAGTTCTTCAAAACAATCTTTTCTGAATGTCATGTGTGATGTTGCACCAGTATCAAGAAGCCAACAATCTTTATAAGATGAAAGAGAAGTCATTTCATTAAATCCAAGATTACAATGTGCAACAATACAAGAATCAGAAAATTTACTAGCATCTTGGTCATCTGTCTTCTGGTTATGCTTATCTTTGATGGAATCCCATGAATCCCAACACTCATCTGATGTGTGTCCAGTCTTTCCGCAACGCTTGCACTGCAAGTCTGATCTTTTGCTTCTGCCCCCTCTGCCTCTGAAATTTCTTCTTCTTCTGCCTCTCTCTTTGCCGCAATCTCCCTTGGAAGGGTCTCTGGATTGGTCTTTGCCGACAAGGGTAGTACCAATACTAGATGCCAAAGAGTGCATCTTTACAATTGTTAGTGTAATTTACAATAATGAACTTAACGAGAATGGGATGATAGTAAAACAAAACCTTGCAGGTCTACAGCCTCTGCCAAGGTAATTTACAATCTTAATATGCTGTCAACAAGCTCATAAGCAAATTTTAGCACCAGTCAACGATCTCAGCTATATGAAAGAAGCAGGTCTAAGTCTCTGCTCATTTTTACAATACAGTCTATGTAGAATTACAGCTGCACTAGCTAGTATAAACAATGTTTTCGACAAGCTCTATTCACTATGCAAGTCTATGTCTCTGTCATAGTATCAGTCTAAGACAATTTTGCAGCAGCAATACAATTTATATGGTGCTGTTCAAAACCTAAAAAATTATAAGCTTTGTAACCGTTTACAACAATATTTTCATGACAGTGCTAGTTTTCAAAGGAACATATGAGAATGATTTCTTCATATGTATGGGTTGTCTATATACCTTCACATTCCTTTGCAGCAAAAATTTCCTTTTAGATGTCGCAGCTTATATTTAAAATTGCACGACTCACCAAAGAGGAGTACTCACATCAGCAATTGTTTTCAACCAAGCAGTCTTCAATCAATTATTCAAGTAGCTTCTTGAATTCAAGGCAGTACTCTTAATTCTCCGACGAAGAATGCAGGCTTCAAGTCGCAGCAGTCTTCTCACAAACGCAGCATTATTCTCAACTCTCCACGCAGCCACACCATAGCACACGCAGCAGGCAGCAATCTTTATATATCAGTCAGCACTGATAGGTATTCAACGCTGGTTTCACGAAGATAAGAGGGGAGTCGTACTCCACGCTCTCATTGACAGCTCCATCAACACAGTCAGTTTCTACAAGCAGCTCCACTCAGGCAGCACTAGGCAGCTTCACTCAGAAAATTAGGGTTTGCTCAGAAAATATCAAAATATATCAAAATATTCAGGCAGCTTCACCATTCAACGCAGATATATATCAGATACTTATATATGATGGCACAACTCCACGCACATCGTTCTCCATGAAATTAGACAAGCTTGCAGATTATCACGCAGCAAGTATCAATGTACAGATATATATAAACAATGTATTATATACCATCACGCAGCCATTATCACGCAGCAAGTGTCATATACCATCACGCAGCAAGTATTATATACATTATCACCCCCCCAGGCAGTCTCCAGCGTGTTCAGCTGATCAACACTACAATGCAGGCTCGCAGCTGATCAATACTTCAACATTCTCCACGCTAGTCTTCACACCAAGACGAGCTGGTCTTCAGCTGATCAATACCAGCATTCTCCACGCTAGTCTTCACACCAAGACAAGCTGGTCTTCACACCAATTCGCTGGTCTTTTCACGAACTGGAGGAGTCAGTCTTCAAGGTTTCATTTGATGAGGTTGCAGTCTACGCCCTTCAACTCGTCCTTCACTCTGGTGGGATGCAAATCGATAACTGGGAGGCTCAGAAAAAAAGAGAGCACGCAGCGAGCAGAAATCTTGAAATGCAGTGGAAGCTCTTACACCATATATATACGAGCTTCACACAGGCAGTGCCCCATGGTGGGCGCCAATGTAGTCTTCAACTTAATATTCAATAACATCCTCACGGTATTCAAGCTCATACTCTTCTGTATCAACTCAAGAAATGGTGAAGGGAGAATATTTCTAGGGTTTCGTCCAGAATAATACTCATCACCAGACTTTAACTTTCACGCAGAATTTTACAATAATCACCAGAATTCTGGTCGGGATTAGGGTTTCATGTGGAGGCAATGAGAGGCCGCGGGAAGGGTAGAATAAACTAAGCCGAAACCTTAAAACTGTAGAGGAATAAACTCATCAGGAAGCAAAAATGAGAACACTATATTCACAGAAGAGTGCGACCAAGCCCACTTCTCAACGCAGCACACAAAACTCAATCGAGAAGGAATTGTAACGCATACAATGCATGCAGGCAGGAGAGACTGGCACGCAGCTCTGAAAGAGCAGACTGGCAGGCAGAATGGCAGTGTTCTGATGACACAGGGAGAATGGCAGGCATGCAATGCAGCCAGGAGTTATGGCAGGAAAATAGCCAGGCTCTGATACCACTTGTTGGTAATAACTCCCGATTCAATATTCTATTCACGACTAAAACATTAATTTATAGATTACAATGAGGCGGTTGAGAAACAACCTTTTCACCTTCCCGGGCAACTATTCAAATTCCTATTTAATTATTTATTTACAATAATCCTCATGGATTATATTCTAACAAAAATAAACCCAATACTTCGAGATCCTTGCAACAAACCTTATAATTTGACATAATTCATGAAATAACACAGACATAGTACAACATACACACACATGAATGTTTGAAGACACCATAAGGACCAATGAACATCATAATCCAAGATAACCCTTCATTGATTTCAGAATGCAAAAAAAATAGTCAAACTAAAACTAAACCCAACTACTACAAACCGATTTTACTAATGGTAGAATGTAGCGAAAATCCAGCAACCAACATTACCATATTGCAACATGACCATAGAGCAATGTCACAATTCAACTTAATGCTCACTCACTATGATAATCTAACATAGCACTTGATAAATTAAATATATATTTGACTTATTAAATTACTTTTAATGTTGTAATGCAATCAACCAAATTAATGAACATAACGATAATACAATATATTTAAATTACTTTTAATGTTGTAATGCAAGCAACCACGCTAATGAACATAACGATAATACAATATATTCATGGAGAAATGACCCAATCGAACATAACCCTTCATTTATGTTAAAATAGAATAAACAATTGAAAATATGACTACACCTAATCATTGTGCAACATTACAATGACTTATATAACGTCAGAAAAACCACATTACGGAACATAGCCATAATGCAACATGGCAATTATAGAACTTTTTCACTATTAGAATCTATTATAACCTTTCGACGACATATTAAATTTTGATTTTAAATGCTAACGTTGTAGTGTGACATTTCCAATGACGATTATCATAACCCTTTGTCAACCTCCTACATACTATTTAAATGCTTGCATTCCCCAATGTATTTGACAAATTATGAAATTAAACAAAGGTTATCTAACATTGACACCATTTGCAAGGATTTGATGTCACGTCTTTGTATGTTTTGCCACACAATACATACTATAGACAAAAAACATTGTTTATGTCACATTTTGACATTGATCATCTACCATTCTAATAGTACTGAACATATGTTGACTTTATACATCAATAATATGGTAAGGAACCTTATGGGTAGGTTACATTATGAAATTGTGATCATATAGGTTATTAAATTTGTTTATAGCATGTAAATTAAATACCGTCTTCTTAGTTACCATATTATTTTACAACATAATAATTATATATTATTATTTCCATAAAAATCATGTTATTATTTTATTCTTACTTTAATACAATTATTTTAATTAAATACTATATTTTACTACTTTGACATCAATATTTTAACTAATAACCATATTATTACATTTATTTTAATTAAAAACTATGTTATATTAAATTGACATTTGCAATAGAATTATATAATATAGTACTATTAAAATTATTATCATTGTACTTAAATTATATTGTTATAAAATTATTATATAATTACACTTAATACTTTTCAATATTATTTTATTAAGATCTAAAATATTATACTATATTTAATAGTATTTTGTAATAAAAAATTGATTACACTTAACTAACTATAATTATTACAATTTTATTATCATCTAAAATATTATAATGTATGTAAAAAACAAAATTATTAATACACGAATTATTTCCTAATTATACTAATTAACGGTATTTATTATTATATATTATAATAATTATTAAAAACAATAGTATTCCCATTAATACTTTTTAATATTATTATGTAATAAAACATTAATTAAGCTTAACTAACTATAATTATTACAATTTTATTATCACATAAAACATTATAATATATTATAAAAACAAACTTATTAATACATGAATTGTTTCCTAATATTCATTAAACTTAACTAAGCAATATTATTACTATTTTGTTATCATCTAAAATATTATAATATATTTTAATAAATAAGAAACACATTATTACTAAATTAATTGTTTCCTAATATTAAAAAATATCTCCAAACTATACCAGTTTTAAAATATACAATTTAGGGTATTAAATTTCATTTATACTAAATTTAATTATAAGAATTAATGATATTTATTATTATATATTATAATAATTTTAATAAACAATATTATTCTCATTAATACTTTGTAGATATGTCTACGCCCTCACCCGTAACTAGCAACAACCACATTAAATTAATTAATGTGTCTCAATACGTGGATAGGCATAAATTAGGCACATACTTTTTATATTAATGTTTTTCCCTATAGTATGTGCTTAAATTTATACCTATTGGTGTATTGAGACACATTAATTAATTTAATGTGGTTGTTGCTAGTATATAGAATCACGAGACACACATAAACGTTGACATAATATCGATGCATTGTATAATGATTATTTCATTGAGTCAATAGATTATTTATTCTATTATGAAGTTCATATTTGATCCAAGTTGGATCTGGTATCATAGGGATCTCTACAAATCTCTTCTCATCTCATTTTTTATGAGCCTTGTGATCATTTTATCTTGTGGAAGATTTTCGTTTTGTAGAGGTCATGTTCATGGATGTTCTGTTAAACACCATCACATGATCTAAGTGTAGTTCTGGTGACCTGGTTATAGGATTGATTTTAATGGTGACTTGGTTATAGGATTGATTTTAATGGTTTTGTTGCATATAGGGTCTTCCTTGGCCATATCACACTTTATTTTTTGCAAATCATTTATCTCAGATCTATATACCTATGGGTTTGCTTGATTTGTCACATTTTAAGTGGCAGTGTGGTGGCCCTCTTGCACAATAGATCAACTGTTGCAATGATTGTGATCACATCTGTATCGTAGATCATTAATGAACTAGAAAAATAAGATCGATTGACCACCTATATTTGTTGTTTTTCTGATCAAACCTTTTCTAAGTTTTTACAAATTGTGATATGGGATCCTCGCTCTTTGTGCCATCGAAGTGGGTGACTAGTTATTTCAGTGTAGATTTTCTTGGGTGTTTATTGGTGCCATATCTACAACACGATCAAGTTACCACTCATACCGTATCACATGTTCTGTTGAGGAATTTTCAGTGTGCTTGTGTTCCTGGTATTATTGTTGATGCAATGAAAACAAGGAACTCGGGGACACATTTTCTAGACCGTGGACCATATCAGCCTTCTTTTTGGTGGATCCTCACATGGTATTTTGGGAATTTTGGTTTGTTCAAAGTGGAGGATGGTAGTTAGTGTGGGGAAGGCAGGCGAGTGCCGCTCGCTTCAACAGCAACACTAAAAACTTTACGAATAGCTTCAAAAAAAGCCTACAGGAAAGCTGTACGTTGCTGGTTGTGACTCATTGATAGAATTTACAAAATCAATTTTTATTCCTACAGAAATGTTGCAGCTTGGCTGCTATTGCTAAGAGTACCCAGTAGAAGGTATTGCAGATGGCTGTTACAGTCAGCAACACTCTATACGCTTAAATCCACTAGGTGCGACTGCTGACATCACTCACACCTCTGTTGCAACTCACTATTTTTCACTGATCTGATGACCCCTATGTCCAGAAACTTGTCACACATATTATACTGAATAAAAAAACAATATTCACACTAAAACACGAGCTGCTACAGCAACTCGACATAAAAAAGAAAACTGAGCTTTTTCAAAAACAGAATTACTTAGGAAAATATCAAAGTTTCAACTCTGTTTCTATTATGCTCTGCTGTTCATATTCAGCGTGTCAAGTATGGTTTACAATGCAAGTATTTATAGGATTTTAACTAAGTTGGCAAATTAAATGCTAATTGGCCCTTCGCTAACAAAGCAGGCTTCTCTGTTCAAATGATTTACAATATGTTAATGCTATGTTACAGTCTCACACAAATATAAACTACGCTCCCTCTTCAGAAAATAGATTCGCTTAGCTGACATATAAAAATGGTTTTTTTATCTTTTAATAATTTGTTGTTTTGTTAGGTGTTGAGGCAGTGTGGCAGTGCTGTGACTCTTCAATGTTGCGGTGGCCACAAGCTGAACGGTGATGGCTCTTCAAAGTTTCAACAGCTGATGTTTCCACTCCAAAATATGTTGCAGCTTGGCGGTGGAGTAATTACATAATTCCAACATTCTCTCCCTTAATTACTACACTTCAAAAAATAAAATTTTGTAACACTTGATTTTTGTTACAGCTTACAAACCCCAATGTTTTTCCTATGAAGTTCAAACAAATCTTTTCCCAATGGTTTTGTAAACAAGTCTGCAAACCGATTTCTTGATGTGCAAAATTCCACATTGATTTCATTGTTGTTTATTAGTTCATGAATAAAATGATACCGTGTATCAATATGTTTACTTCTTTTGTGAAAGACATGATTTCTTAATAGTGCAATAGCTGAGTTATTATCACAAAATTTTGGAGTTGGTTCATTTTGTTCATGCTGTAACTCAGAAAGAGTTCTTCTCATCCAAACTGTTTGACATGCAGCTGCTGTTGCAGCAACATACTTTGCCTCAATAGAGGATAGTGTCACAATGGGTTGCTTCTTCGATGCCCATGCTACTGATCTCGATCCAAAACTGAACACATATCAAGATGTTCTCTTTCTATCATCAAAAGAACGTGCAAAATCACTATCAACTTAAAATTTGAATTAGATGTATACTAGATACAAAAATTTGTTGTTCCGGCAACATATCTTAGGATTCTCTTTCTAGCTTGCCAGTGGGTACACTTTGGTGTTTCCATAAACCTTGAAATTAAACTTATTGCAAAAATTATATCAGGTCTTGTTGCAGTTAAGTACATGAGACTTCCAACCAGTTTCTTATACATTGTTGGATCAATTTTTGACCCATCATTATCCTTACTGAGTTTTGTGTTAGTTGCTATTGGACTTACAGCTCTCTTACAATTCAACATTCTGAATCTTTTCAATACATCATTTGCATATTTAGACTGACATATAAAAATACCATCTTCATATTGGATTACTTCAATACCAAGGAAATATTTCATAATTCCTAAATTAGTCATCTCAAATTATGTTTTCATGGCTTTCTTGAACTCATCTAATGACAGATCTCTAGTGAATATCAAAACATCCACATATAAACAAACAATCAGTATTTTACCTTCTTGGTTTACCTTTGTATACAATGTTGGTTCACTTGGACTTCTGCTGAATCCTTCACCATTCAAATATTCATCAATTATGATGTACCAAACTATGGGTGCATGCTTCAATCCATACAACGCTTTCTCCAATCTGTAGACTTTGTCTTCTTGTCCATCAACCTCATATCGTGGAGGTTGTCTTACATAAACCTTTTCTTCTAAAGATCAATTCAAAAATGCAGGAATTACATCCATTTGATGTACATACCATTTATTATGAGCAGCAAAAACTAATACCATCCTTATAGTATCAAGTCTGGCCACAGGTGCAAATGTCTCATTATAATCAATTCCAGGTTGTTGACTAAACCTCTCAGCAACAAGTCTTGCTTTATATTTTTCAACATCACCATCATCTTTTAACTTAGTTTTATAAATCCATTTGACACCAATGCAATTTTTATCTTCAGGCAATTCTACAAGATTCCAAGTATTATTTCTTTCTATGGCATCAATTTCTTCATCCATTGCTTTTATCCAAACATCCTTTTTAACAGCTTCATCAAAATCTACAGGATCACATGCTATAAATGCAAAATTTGAAACTTGATCTACTTCATCAATCTGTTCATACTGTTCTCTTAAACTTCTAGTTTTCTGACCTCTAGCTCTATTTCTTAATGATGCCAGTGTGGGATTTGATTCATTACTTACCTCTGATCCTATTCCTTGTTGTCCACCAACACTTGATGTTTCACCATGTTCATGAGCTCTGGGAATTCTCGCAGGTGTCCTTGATGCCAGTGTATGTGGAGTGAATTGTCCTCCTTTTGTGCCCTATTCATCTTCTTCATCTTCTGCATGAGGTGTTATAGCTTCCTCACCAACTAACTTATCAATTCTCCCATCCCATGCTTCTTCCTCTTTAAACACCACATCTCTGCTAATTACATACTTCTTGGTGATGGGATTATAAAGTCTATATGCTTTAGATTCTTCACTATATCCAACAAAAATACGTTTCTAACTTCTGCCATATAACTTTCTCCTCAACTCTTCAAGTACATGTCCATAAGCTACACAACCAAAAATTCTTAAATGAGATATGCTGTTACACTTACCACTCTAAGCTTGCCAAGGAACTTGGTCCTTCACGCTTTTCGTTGGGATTCTATTCAGGATGTACACTGAATAAGTAATAGCGTCTCCCCAATATTCATTTGAAAGATGCTTCTCCTTCATCATACTTCGAGCAATGTTAATAATAGTTCGATTCTTCCTTTCTACTACACTGTTTTGCTGGGGAGTGTAGCGTGTAGTAAACTATCTTTTAATTCCATGATACTTACAAAAATCCATAAATTCATTTGACATATAATCACATCCTCCATCTGATCTCAAGACTTTAATAAATATGTTACTCTCTTTTTCAGCCATAGCTTCAAAACTTTTAAACACATCAAATGCTTGAGATTTATGTTTCAACAAACACCCAAGTTTTTCGACTGTAATCATCAATAAAAGACATAAAATAAACATTACCAGTTAAATAAGGTGTTTGCATAGGTCCACACAAATCAGTGTGTACCATCTCCAATGGTTCGTTTACTCTGTTTGAGACTCCAGAAATAAATTTCTCTCTATGATGCTTTCCCAATATGCAACTTTCACATGAGCCTGCTGGCTGCTCAATACTAGGCAATCCTTTTACCATCTGCTTCTTTTGTAGCAATTCTAAACCACCAAAATGTAAATGGCCATATCTCAAATGCCATAACCATGATTGATCTAAACTCTTAGTTTTATAAGCGTTCAAAGAGTTAGTCAAATCATTTCTCATAGTCAACGGAAACATTCTATTCTTTGTCATCTCTACTCTGGAAATCAACTGTTTACTTGGATATTTATCATAAATAGTGCATACCTTTTTCTTAAAGAATACTCTGTACTCTTTCTCCAACAATTGTCCAACACTCAATAAATTACATGTAATGTCCCCGGTTTCGACCCCGTTTGCATGATGTATATATTGTAATTAATCGTGGTGAGGAGCTCAAGGCAAAAGCCCCACCATCGATTTGGTTGTGTATGTTCGGCAATAGGGATAATTGCCGATGGTATGTTGTGCTACCCGGCACATTTTAATTCGGCATCATGTAAACATGCACATCAATTAAAATAAACCACAACCAGCTACGGCAGTGCAACGTTGAATGAAAAGGGCATGGTTCCAAAGGATAAGGGGTGGGGGATGTCAACCCTTGGTTATGGGAAAAACCCATGTTTTGTCACCTTGTTGATTTGCCACCTTTTTGTCTCACCCAACCTTGTCAACCTCTTTAATGCTCAGCTGGTGGTTGAGTAGTTATGGCTGAGGGATTTTATTGCTGAAGTGGTGGTGGTTGTGGGAGGCTATCAGCCTTACCCAATTGCCCACTCCACCCATGTCTGCCCATTCTTTTCCCTCACGCACTCTTCCCTGGTCAGTGGATTCTCACCACGAATTTGGGTCTGTTGGCTCCTCACGCATAGGTTTTGGGGGTGTTTTTGGTCTCACACAGGTTTTCTTCCTCTCCCCCACGAGTTGCTGAGCACCCACGACTTGCAAATTCGCATCCTCCCTGTTGTGTGTGCATCCACAGACAAAAATGGAGCCGTTTTTCCTCACGCAGGGCCTCCATTGTCTGTTCCTTTCCTTGCTGGGTCGGATTGATTAACCACGCACAGGTGTTCTGCTGTTTGGGGCGCACATGGAGAACTGAGAGCCGTGCTCTTGCATCCACGACTGACTGTGAAGGGTCATTCACGTTTTTGGCTGTCTCACAGGCTATTTGGGTCATTTTTCTCAGCTGTAAGTTGTGCTCACTGATAGATTCGGGGCTGTAGTTTTCCCCATGTTGTGAATGTCATTACTGTTACGTTTGGGGTTGTTGTAAATTCGAGTGAGAGTCATTTTGCCCACGATAGGGCCAAGAATGACTCAGAATTCGTTTTCCCTGTTTAAGCTATGACAGCTAAGTAATTACCTGAGTGTAATGGTTAGTCTTCGAACTGTGCTGGCTTGGCTTGTCTGTTGAAAGCCTATGAAACCCAGCTGTTAGTTCGCTGTTTGTCCCCTTGGCTATGTATAAGCCTACAATTGACCCTTATTCTGGAGGAATCATGCCCAGCTCGGGGGTGGCAGCGTTGCTGAGAGATTGATGAGCATGCTGGCCTATGGTTGGGTGGAACGTTGCAGCAACGTAGCTGGTTGCGGGTGAATTCCTCATCAAAAGATAAGTGCTGCTGTTTATTGCATCTCTGTAATTTATAATGATGTTAAATGCTGGTTTATGAATATGTGTGCTTCCGTTGTATGATCGAAGATAAATGCATCTGTGTATGCTTAATTCCAGCATTGATTTCATTTTTTTATGTTCATGGGGCAATTTGCCCGGCTGTGTTGATGTGTTCGTCGCGTCCTATTCACCGGTTGAGGGACGGGGATGTGACATTACACATCAAACCAGGAACATAATAAACATCATAAATAGTTCTTATTTTACCATCTTTTGCATATGCAACAATCACACCTTTACCATTAAGTTTTACTTTACAATCATTACCCAACTTTACTTCAAACTTTATGCTGGTATCTAGACCTGAAAATAATTCCTTATTTCCAGTCATGTGGTTGCTGCATGCACTGTCCAAAAACCAAATATCTTTTGAACTTTCCTGGGTGACATTACAAGTCAAAAATATAGGCTACTCTTCATATTCAGTCTCTGATGTCATGTGTGTAGACAACTTACTAGCATCTTCTTGTTTCTTCCAACAATTATTAGCAAAATGCCAAAATTTCTTACAATAAAAACATTGAACTTTAGATTTATCATACCTCTAATTTTGTGACTGTTCTGCTCTACTGCTACTCCCCCTTACATTAGGAGTACTATGCTGTAACTTCTCTTCATTTCCAGAATCATTTCTGCTGTCACTATGACCAACACTTCGTCCTCCTCTTCCTCTGTTACTAGATCTTCCTCTGCCTCTACCTCTAGTAACATTTAATTGAGATTTAAAAGCATTTTCTAGAGTGTCATCATACCTGTTCATTCTTGATTCATGAGCAAGCAATGAACTAGTTAGCTCATCAATGTGCATTTAACTAATATTTTTAAACTCTTCAATTAGAACAACCACTGCTTCAAACTTCTTCGGCAAACATCTCAACAATTTTTCAATTACACGTTGATTTGGAAGATCTTCACCATACTATCATAGCTAGTTTACAACACTCATGACTTGTGTCATGAAAATATCAGCAATCTCACTGTCTTTCATCTTCATATTCTCAAAGTCTCTTCTTAAATTCTGCAACTTAACATTCTTCACCTTGGTCACACCTTGATAGCATGTTTCAAGAGTGTCCCAAGATTTCTTTGAAGACTCATCACTTGATATCTTCGGAAAAATAGATTCACTCGGACCTTGCTGAATAAGACCAAGAGCTTTATTATCTTTCTTCCGATTTTCCTTCAGCAGAACACATTCAGCATTGGTCAAAGCCAACTCAACTGCTTGATTAGCTGGTTTAGGATAGCCAATTGTAACAAACTCCCAAATATCCTGAGCACGTAGGATAGTTCTCATCTTAATAAACCATGTGTCATAATTTCTTTCAGACAACACTGAAATTTGTGGCTGTACTACACTGCTGTTAGTAGCCATTTCAATTAATTTCAAAAACAAATGAGCAATAAAACTTAACTAGACTCTTAAATAAGAGATGAAACTTAACCAAGCTCTGATACCACTGTGGGGAAGGAAGGGGAGTGTCGTTTGCTTCAACAACAGCACTAAAAAATTCACGAACAACTTCAAAAACAACATACAGGAAAGCTTTACATTGCTGGCTGTGACTCATTGACAAAATTTACAAAATCAATTTTTGTTTCTACAAAATTGTTGTAGCTCATCTGCTACTGCTAACAGCACCCAGTAGAAGGTATTGGAGCTGGCTGTTACAGCCAGCAACACTCTATACGCTTAAATCCACTACTTGCGACTGCTAATGTCACTCATAGCTCACGCACAGCTCTATTGCAACTCACTATTTTTCACTGATTTGATGACCCCTGTGTCTAGAAACTTATCACACATATTCTACTGAATAAATAAACAATATTCACACTCAAACACGAGCCGCTACAGCAACTCGATATAAAAAAAAATAAAGCCGAGTTTTTTCAAAAATAAAATTACACAGGCAAATATAAGAGTTTCAACTCTATTTCTATTACGCTTTGCTGTTCATATTCAACGTGTCAAGTATGGTTTACAATGCAAGTATTTATAGGATTTTAACTAAGTCTCCCATTAAATGCTAATTGGCCCTTCGCTAAAAAAAGAGGCTTCTCTGTTCAAATAATTTACAATATGTTAATGCTCTGTTACAGTCTGACAGAAATATAAACTACACTGATAGAAATATAAACTACGCTTCCTCTTTAGAAAATAGATCCGCTCAGCTCACATATAAAAATTGTTTTTTATGTTTTAATAATTTGTTGTTTTGTCAAGTGTTGAGGCGGTGCTGTGACTCTTCAATGTTGTGGCGGCCACAAGCTGAACGGTGATGGCTCTTCAAAGTTCCGACAGCTGATGTTGTCGCTTCAAAATTTGTTGCAGCCTGGCGGTGGAGTAATTACATAAGTCCAATAGTTAGATTCTTACTACCATCATTTTGATAAACTCATGAAAGCATTGTGACTTTGGGCCTCATGCTTTTTGATTTGACAAATCTTAACGTTTGGATTGGTTCACACTGTTAATTGTGTGGTCGCTCTCTCTCATACTCAAATCCACTTTGTCTCATAGCTTGATTTCTGTTGGCCTAGAGAAATCATGGATATTAAACATGCCTTGGGTGATCCTTCCAACAACAAAAGCCACCATCGTTGTTCCATTATGTTCTTGGTTCCATTATAAATAGCACTTTATCTCTTACCACATGGAAACTCTTTCATGGTCAATTTTTTGTTGATGTGAGCACCTTTTCTATATTCAGTTTCCCAATCATCAAAGATTAATATAATTTGGGCTTCACAAATGTCACCTTCCTTCTATCATAGTCTCCAATATGGAGGAGATAGTGAAAGGCATTGTTGAAAATTCTCTTGTCTTTAGGGATTGCTTGTCACCAGTGGTAAGAGCTCTAATCCAAATCTGTTGCAGGTTGCGTGGAAGTGTCGTACAAGGCATTCCCTCTGGCCTTGTCTTGATCTCCAAATGCAATGTTGAGGGAGAATTTGGAGGCGCAAAAAATGAACTCAAGAAAGTAGAATTAAGATGGCTCTGCTTATACAACGTTTTGATCCAAGTATGTTTCTCTTTTTATCAAGTGGATAGAAGGTTGCGTCTCCTACCCCTCATAAATCCTTATCAATGGTTTGGCCTGTGCTTTTTCCCCATCATCCAAGGTCCCCTCTCAAATCCTTATCAATGGTTTGGCATTTGATCTGTCATGAATACGAGAGATGCATGTGCAGTGCATGCATCCAATGTGGTAAACCAAACATGCGTAAAGGAAACCAAGATATATATCATGAGAATCCAACAGTGGCAATATTGAACATCATAGACCGAAGGAAGGGTAAAGAAAATCATCAAAACAAGTGGCACTACCAAATGACCACCGTTGCACATTTTATTTGGAAGGTTATTGATGGGTGATTCCATGAAGATGGGTAACACTTTTTGGCCAAATTTGGCGATGAAAACCTGATTTTTTACTCATGTGCTAGATAGAAGCCCTCAAAACGC
>LPNX011224778.1:6564-20081 GCA_001517045.1 Pseudotsuga menziesii
TACTCGGCTCTTATGTTCTGTGGCCCCTTGATTATTTTCCACTGTTTATCCTCTCCATCGAAAGAAACTATGCTGAAACACTCCCCATCCTCCACCTCATTTAACCAATAAAATTTTCCATTTGAGTATGTCCCCTCCCCATGAGGCCGAACTGACTTTTCTGCAGGAATATTTAGTTCAGCCCAATTATCAATCTTTGAATCGTAAATCTGAACCACTATACCCTCGTTTGTTGTGGGCCTCCTTCTCCTTCTCCTTCCTCCTCGTGCCAATCCTGCAGTCTCTGCTGTAGAATTTCTCCCCAAGATAAGGGTACAAGACTTAGTAAAAGTATCAAAAGCCAGACTGATGAAATGCCACACATCTTCAGCACGCTCTGGAAGTTGTATCCAGGTTTTGGTGACAGGATTGCAAATGTAATATTCATCATTGCAGTTTGATAAATCCTGATGGCAGTTTGATATGCCCCATATAAGCGGCCCATTATTTCCCTTTACGTTTCTCACCCTGAGTAAAGAAACAAACTGATTTGCTATGAAAAGAACTTACCTGTTTCCCATCCTTCTGGAAAGAGAATGTCATCCATGTAAGTGTTAGCAAACACTACCGTGGAGTAAGGTCCCCATGGCCTATCCAGATACATTAATCCATTTCCTATCATCCTGCATTGCAAAAAGACGAAGCCCCAGTTATCGGATGGAGAGGATCTCTTCTGAGCGGTAAATGCCCCATTATTTTTAGGGATGGCATGTAATTCGCAGTTCTGCAACCAACAAAAAATTATCCAGCCGTTGAATCGAGCTATTGACAATGGGGATTTGGCGATTCTCCTGAACAATAGGTGATTTCCCTCTATCAATCCCTTGAATTAAGTAGCTGGGCCACAGAGTCAGTAGTTTCTTCTTGATAGCTTCAATATCTTTCACGATTTTGTCAATTTCAGCAAATAACCTTCCCAAAGCTCATAATCGAAAAATGGGAAATTTATAGTAGTCGTATGGTTTGTGGCAAAAAAAATGACAGCTACAAAGTGAAAACCTACTATTCGAAAAAGGTAACGCTTATGAAGGGGTTTAAAAATGAAATTGTTTTGGAAAATGGCGTTTTCTGTCTCTGTTTTTTACTATTTTTAGATCGTTTCTGCTAGTAGAGCCTGAAACCCATCTCATGAGCATAGTTGCTAACAAGATCTTGGAGAAATTACAGGAAAACGTCGAGCAGAACTGTCGAAAATCTTTTCGAGAATTTGCAGGAAGACATCCAATTTTTCAGGAAGACATCGAATGTTCCGAGAGAATTGAGATTAAAATGTGGCGATGGTTTTTTTTTTTTGGGTTCATCTCCGGGTTATGGCACCGTATACAAACTGTCTACAGTAAAAAAGTTTTTTTTCTCTCATTTTCATGTGGTTGTCGATGAGTTGACCATGGTCGACCATGTGGATAACCATGGTTGATCATGTGGTCAAGAATGTGTTTTCACATGTTGTTTTACCATGGTTCAACTCTATGGTTGACTACGATGAACCACGATTCAAGCATGTTTGACCATGATTCAACCATGTTTTCACCATGGATCAACCATGTTAAACCATATGATTAGCCATGTTCACCCATGGTTAAACATGAACAACCCTATGGTTGACCATTTTGTTTGATTATGTTGACCATGCAGTTGATCTTGTTTGATCATAGTTTTCCATGGCTGACCATGTAGTTGAAAATGTGGTTAACAATGTTTGAACATGTGGTTGACCATTTTTATGTGGTTAACTATGTGGTTGACCATGTTCGACCATTGTTGACCATGTTCGACCATGGTTTACCATGTTCGACCATTTTTAGCCATGTGCTCAACCATGTTCGACCATGGTTAAGCATAGTTGAGCATGGGGTTGACAATGTGGTAGACCATGTTCAACCATTGTTGACCATGGATGACCATGGGGTTGATGATGTGGTTAATTATGTGGTTGGCCACATGGTTAAGCATGGTTGACGATGTGTTTGACCACTTTTAACCATTTCTAACCATTTGTTTAACCCCGTGGTTGACCGTGTTTGTGTAATATCCCAAATTAAGGAGATCTTGTTATTTTGTGCTATTGTATTGACTTGTTGATGTATTTGTTATTTGTTCAAGGTTTCTTGATGCTTACACTGTAAGATACTCTCTCAGATCTGATCATAAAGTTGTTTCCTGATTGTCTCGTTGGATATGCATGTCAAGTTTCAAGTCTCAATCCACATGATATTTCTCATCACACACGGACCAAACTTATCTTCACTTGCATTAATTATTCAATAAAAAAAAAGGCAATTAACCATGCTAAATGAGGCAAATAACAGTGGTTTGGCACACATAACCATTAGAAGAACAACTAAGAATTATTCACCCAGTAGGTACATATGACTGATAAATGATCTATTAAGATATTAAACACATGCCTGGAACAAATTACAGATCTGATATATACTGTATATTGCTGCTCCCAGATATTAAGATGAATAACCTCCTATTGTAGATGTCCTTGTTTGGTATAGCTGGATACTAGAGAAGATTATGACTTGCATGCAATTAAATATCATCCTGCTGTTGAGTAATTTGGCCCAGCTAGATAGAAGACGCCTAACAAGATATTGGATGGTAATTGTGAGGAAAATCATGCCCTCAACAAGGTATCTCTGCTATAAATAATGGATTGACACCCCCCCTTCTCACAATTCAGCAATACACAGCAGATGGCCGCCTTCTCCAAGCAATCTAGGGCTTTAAACAATATTGCCCTTATATGTTTTGATGGCTATAGCAGCTTGTAATAACCAGCACATTTGTGAATTTACTTCAATGGAAATGTGCTACCTGATAACAATGCCCAGCTAGAAGGATAAGCACTCCAAATGGATTGATCACGCCCCTCTTAGGTAAATGCAGAATTCTAAAATGTGAAGATGCCCTTCTCAATGCTTTAGTCTTCTTCCTTGTGTGAACACGTGAGCCCTCCTTATGATACTGATTTCATATAGATGTTATGATTTAATAAATAGGTTGAGTTCCCTTCTTAACAGGCCTCTGCTCACTATTGACTCGCTGCCAATGGAATGGAACCTTGCCCCAGCAATTTTCCGCACTCTTGAACTAGAATAGAACTGGTAGTGGTGGTCATGATTCCAAGAAAATCCCATGCAACAGCTAGTAGAGAGATAGTGGCTTCAACAGATGTTAAACGATTGCTGCCCCATACAGTGTGAATGCACGCTTATTCAAATAATTATGATTCCCTATTAATTATGGCCCGTTTACTTAGACTTCCAAGGAGTGCGCCCTCTTTAGATCAGGATACCTTCAACAATAAACCACTATGATAATAAGTCGCCTAGCTGCCAATGAACTTAATCTTTTGACCTAATAACTCAACAATCTTTATCTTCTTTGAAGCATGATGATAGATCTGGATGATCTATCCTCTTGCATTGACCGGAATAAGACTAGGACAGATGTTTCACTACCGAAATCCTGTTAGCTGAAGACTCCATCTCCAACCCCAACTGCTGTGCTGCACGCTATGCTGCTATCCAAGGGCTCCCAAAATAATCATAATCAAAAGTGAAGTCTCCTCTTGCTTTCTCCTCTATTTATAAAGTTCAACTGTGCAAAACCCTAACCTTTGACCTAATTAGGTCACTTTATCTTCTAATTTGCCGTTGACTTGCATGCATGTCACTTTATATTCTAATTTGTCATTGACTTGCATGCATGTAGAGGGAGACTTAAATAGTGCATGCATCCTTAAAATAATGCTGATGTCATGTATGCCACTTTTAGGGTTTGCATGCATATCACTTTTAGGGTTTGCATGCATGTTACTTTTGGGAACATTACAGTCACCAACATCACTTCATCCTAAACCTTTATTCTAACATGCACTTCACCAACATCACTGACATGCATTTGCATGTACACGCATGTATCAACATGCACTTTTATTCAATTGCTATGTGCCCACAGCTGGCCAAGATTATGCTCTGATACCACTATAATATCCCAAATTAAGGAGATCTTGTTATTTTGTGCTATTGTATTGACTTGTGGATGTATTTGTTATTTGTTCAAGGTTTCTTGATGCTTACACTGTAAGATACTCTCTCAGATCTGATCATAAAGTTGTTTCCTGATTGTCTCGTTGGATATGCATGTCAAGTTTCAAGTCTCATTCCGTTGGTCTCCTGGCATGCCATTACCCCTAGGTGGCCCTCTCCCTCGTGTCCTCGTGGCCCAATGACGCCGTTGTACAGTCATTTCCTAAACTAGTTTTTTGCCCAGTGCACTTCAATGCAAATCTGGCATTGGTTGGTCAACTCTGCAAAACCCTAGACCGAGCAAGTGTTGGTGGTCTACCCACGTCATCATTTCCCATACACACTTGCAGGAGCCGACGGCACGCACTTTCGTCGCTCCGTTTGGTTTTTTGCTCCCGGACCAAGATTGACCAATTGTCCTTGGACGACATTTTCATGCGACCTAGGGCTTGACATATCTCGGCAACCATTGGTTGGAACGACGAACCGTCGAATCTGTTGGTCTCTTGGCATGCCATTACCCCTAGGTGGCCCTCTCCCTCGTGTCCTCGTGGCCCAATGACGCCGTTGTACTGTCATTTACTAAACTAGTTTTTTGCCCAGTGCACCTCAATGCAAATATGGCATTGGTTGGTCAACTCTACAAAAACATAGACTGAGCAAGTGTTGGTGGTCTACCCACGTCGTCATTTCCCATACACACTTGCAGGAGCTGACGGCACGCACTTTCGTCGCTCCGTTTGGTTTTTTGCTCCTGGACCAAGATTGACCAATTGTCCTTGGACGACATTTTCATGCGACTTAGGGCTTGACATATCTCGGTAACCGGAGTTCGGATCAATGAACCATTGAATCCGTTGGTCTCTTGGCATTCCATTACCCCTAGATGGCCCTCTCCCTCGTGTCCTCATGGCCCAATGACGCCGTTGTATAGTCATTTCCTAAACTAGTTTTTTGCCCAGTGCACCTCAATGCAAATCTGGCATTGGTGGGTCAACTCTGCAAAACCCTAGACCGAGCAAGTGTTGGTGGTATACCCACGTCGACATTTCCCATACACACTTGCAGGAGCCGACGGCATGCACTTTCGTCGCTCCGTTTGGTTTTTTGCTCTCGGACCAAGATTGACCAATTGTCCTTGGACGACATTTTCATGCGACCTAGGGCTTGACATATCTCGGCAACCGGAGGTCGGATCGATGAACCGTCAAATCCATTGGTCTCCTAGAATGCCATTACCCCTAGGTGGCCCTCTCCCTCATGTCCTTGTGGCCCAATGATGGCGTTGTACAGTCATTTCCTAAACTAGTTTTTTTCCTAGTGCACTTCAATGCAAATCTGGCATTGGTGGGTCAACTCTGCAAAAGCCTAGACCGAGCAAGTGTTGGTGGTCTACCCACGTTGGAATTTCCCATACACACTTGCAGGAGCCGACAGAACGCACTTTATGTCCATTGTCCTTTCTAGTAATGTTTTATGTTGCACTTTCCTATATATGTGCATCTATAATTTGTACTCACGAACTTATGTTGGAAATATCGATCCTCTAAAGGTCCAAAGATGAACGATGGCAAGATACCAAGTTTGATCCTTTTGTGATACATGATGAGCATTATATGTTATATTAAGGTTCCATGTATTCCATTGAAATGTGATAATCATGTGCTGGGAAGAATTAAATACATGATTGGATGAGAGTCCTCGTATAATTCATGTTGTTGGTTGAATATTTTATGTAGTAATTTGATATTTTGCTATGTATGCATGGCTATTTCCACTCCAATGAGTTATGTCAAACGTTTGATTAGGATTTCCTAGTCTGCTATATATTGTTGAACCAATGAGTTATGTCAAACGTTGAACTAAACACATTGATGCTCTTATTGATACAAAATTCTAGTTATTGAACACATACAAACTTCTATTTACTAAACAAATTGATGCTCTTATTGATACACAAATCACTTATTCCCTTATAGATGTTGTACTCACAAGTGATTGTAACTACATATCATCATATTGGTGTACTATCAAACAAATGACATCGATGTACCTTATATTAAGTTAGATACATAAACATTGAATTATTATAGATGCCTCAACACACTAAAATATTACTATATGTCTTAGTGTTCCATATTGTAACATGCACATTGATGTGGTTCTGGAGAATACCATAATCAGTATAGGTCAACATTCATAGTTCAACTACCTCTATCTAGGTGTGGTAATGTACACAAATCATTTGTTCTTTGGTGTGCCTCGCTATATACAATACAAATACAAACTTCTATATAGTGCACCAATGCAACTAGACACATAGCACATCCAGGGAAAAACACGGGGGCGTCACCTAGGGACCAATATGATATCACGTCCGTTCATATTGGGGGGTTAAAATTAAAAAATTAAAATTTAATATATTGGGGGTATATTAGGGGTAATTAGGGTTTTTTTGTTACTATTTAAATATGCAATATGCTGGGGCACGTTTTATTCAAATTTTTGGCCCGAGCAGTTCACGAGTCCTCCGAGCCTTGCCTGCGTGCCTGTGCCTACGAGCTGTTCCTGTTCCTGCGAGCTCGTTTGCAGAGGAGCTCCTGAGGCCGTTAGCAGAGGAAGGGAATGGTTATACCAAGATATGCTTCAGCAACAAAAGCTTTGGTCTCGATGCTGCTCGTGTTGCAGAGAGAATCTTGATGGAAGTTAAGAGTAATCTGACTGATGTTGATCTTTCAGATTTCATTGTGGGAAGAGGCGAGGACGAGGCCCTTCAGGTAATGGCCATATTTTCATCCGTTTTACAAGGGTGTGTATTGAGGACCTTGAATCTTTCTGACAATGCACTAGGTGAGAAGGGCATTAGGGCTTTTGGGTCTCTGTTAAAATCTCAGAAAACGTTGGAGGAACTGTATTTTATGAACAATGGTATCTCTGTGGAGGATGCTAGAGCCATCTGTGAGCTTCTGCCCTCCGTTGAGAGGCTTAGGGTTCTGCATTTCCATAATAATATGACAGGGGATGAAGGGGCAGAAAATTGCTCGTCTTCATTCTCTACTATATCTGCATCTTCTAGTGCTAATGGGGTTTTACCCCATCTACCACCAGGCACACAGAAAATCTTGGCATATATTGAGGCATTTTTTGTAACATGTTAAAAGTTGCAACCTATCAAATGACACCTGCACAGCTAGAATATGCCAGTGCTACTGCTAGTGAGGTAAAAGAAGATCCAAGTTCATCTGAGTCTTCTTTCCTGCCAATGTCCTTGTCAGCTCCACAGAGAAAGGTTGATGAGAAGGGGATCACTCTAATGAAGTTTGCTGAAAGGCATAGGAGGATTTTGAATTCTTTTGTCCGTCAAAACCCTGGTTTACTTGAGAAATCTCTCTCTCTTTTGTTAAAGGTTCCACGCTTGATTGAATTTGACAACAAACGCACATATTTTTGATCAAGAATACGACAACATTAGGATCACCAAAATTACAGTTCTGTTTGAATATCTGTCCGACAAGCATATATCTTGGAAGATTCATACAATCAGCTTTGAATGCATTCAGAAAGGGACCTAAAAGGGTGTTTGAATGTCCACTTCCAAGGGGAGGAAGGCATTGATGCCGGTGGGCTTACAAGAGAATGGTACCAATCGTTGTCAAGGGTAATCTTTGATAAAGGTGCTTTGCTATTTACAATTGTTGGAAATGAAGCAACGTTTCAGCCAAACCCTAATTCTGTCTACCAAACAGAGCATCTCTCATACTTCAAATTTATTCCATTATACCAATGACTTCCATTATTCCTATGGTTATGGTGATATTTAACTTGAAAATCAACACAAATCCTCAAATATAGATAAATGCATTGAGGGAAGTGGGAAACTTGCAATGTGGAAGAGACATGTCATATATATTGTGTGTCAAATGTTAGTAAGGTCAAATGAAAAGAAAGTTTCAAACATCTAAAATCTAATGTGAAAACAAATGATGCCAACCATGTTGATTTTTTAGATCTTCAAATTAAATTATCACATTTTAAAAAGTAGTATAGATAGATATTAATTATCACACCCCTTCAACACCCCTTCATTCTAAAAGCTAGTGTTTGATTTAACTCAAGAAGAATTTGATATTCCATGAAAGAACCAAGTATATAAAGATACAATGCCTCTCCATCCAGTCTGAGGTGCAAAACTAAGAGATTGATGTCTTTACTGCAGAACAAGATAAGCATTCAAGCCTCTTCATGAAAGCATGGATAGGGAGAAATTTCAAAAAATTAGAGAAAAAGCCTATGTAAAAGAAAATAATAAAGGCATTAAAAGGGGTGTTTAAGGTGCAACTCCCATTTCAGTTGCGTAACCTACTTTTCTATACTTCACAACAAGGTCAAATTTTTGAGTCTTTACAACTCTAAGGGGTGCAATCTATTTTTGGGTTAGCATATTTTTGGTTAAGGCTAAAACTCGCCCTTGGTTGTACATTTCTTGTTTTTATCCTTTGGAGTTTCTAACTCGATAATCCCTGTCACTCCCATCCAAGGACATGGCACTTCAAACCTGAAAAGAGCCCTGTGAACTTTGCTTGGCTACAAAGGTGGATAACACCCATAACAAGACAAATGGAACTCTCAGGGAAACTCGCAACAGGATTTTCTTCATATACTTGGAAACCCTAGAGTATAATGCTTATCAATTAAAAAGAAATGGTGAGATTCAATCACCTATCTGAGGGAAAACCCATCCTGACAACTTCTATTTTTTGCATTTAAACTTGCAGCAGAGTGCATCTTATTGAAAATATTTCAATTTCACTATTTAAATGGAGCTAAGAGTTGGGGAAGAATTAACTATAATATTCTGTCACGTAATCGAGCATGGTAATAGTTTAGATATACATGTTTCAACCTTCTCTATTTAGATAACTGAATAGATAGATAATTAGGATGATAGTCGGAGCCAAAAATCTGTAAAGGCTTGGAGCGACAACTCTGCCTAGGGACAGTTAAGGGAGTTGACGGTTTTTCTTTCTCTCACATCCTACATCCTACATCCTACATCATACAATTAAGTTTACTGAAACTCTTTATGAGTTGTTTCCTGTGAGTTCTATGTAAAGTCCTGGCTGGCAATATGAATAGATTATACCCTTGGGAGGCCAAGCTATATCCATTAAAGCACATTATAGTGTATAGTTCAATCATGTTACATAGTAGAACCAAACCTAACCAAACAAATTCCTGAATCATTGTTAACACGGATCTATTCTTGCCATTATTTTTACCAAATCGTTGGAGGTTTGTTGGTTAATAGTGTAGAGATGAAGTATTTAATCTTGTGGTTGCCAGTATAGCCATGAATATTTAGTTCTGGATGAAGCAATAAAACTGCTGATGATATGCATTTAGATATCCGTTCATGATTGAAGCCCAGTCTAGGTAGAAATTAGAACACAGAATTTAAATCGTTTACACAAACTACAGCATCGTGGTCATCATCATCATCATCATTCTTTATTTTCATCGTGGTCATCATCATCATCATCATTGTCGTGGTCATTGTCATCATGCTCAACATCATCATCATCATCATCGTCATCATCTTGGTCATCATCATCATCATATTCATCATGCTCAACATCGTCATCATCATCATCATCATTGTTCATCATCATCGTGGTCATCGTCATCATTCTTCATTATCATCAACTGCATATGGTCTATGGACACGCATTAATAGAAAGGTCAGCTTTAAAAAGAAAAATACTCAGTTACCACATGGAAGAAGTGAGCCCCACTAGACTCCATGCCCTAAAGCACGAGGATAAGAGTTTGAAACATGGACTAGCCAGCCAATCTTGATTTCCAATGCCCACTACCAACCAACAAAGAAAGACCATGTCTTTGCATGTAAAGTCAACATGTAATTGATTAGATAGACAATCAAGTTTATATGCATTAAAGAATCAGGTAAGATTTACACATCAAAAGGACTCTAACTTCCACTAGACTCCAAACCTTCAAGCAGAGGATAAGACTTTGGATAAGACTAGCCAACTTGTAATCTTGATTTCTCTAAAACATCTAGAATGGTACAAAGAGTCAAGTCGACAGTCTCGATTTCTAAGAATTCATATACATTCATAAGTAGGTATAGGAAATAATTTCCGTATTAAGATGTATCTATTTTCATAAACATTGATGGGAATCATTGAAATCGTATTAAGATGTATAGTTGATTTCTTAAATTTTAATGTAAAAAATAAAGAATATGTATTCACAAGTCAAAGTCAATTTTGATTTCTTGTAATAGATTCTAAATGGGGTTACATAGAAAGTTCCCTCCATGTTTACAATGGTGTTAAATGTTTCTCTTTTAAGGCATAATTTTTGTCATATCTTTTTGCATTTCATTGAAATATTCCACCCACATCTTCACTTTGTTTTATCTTACATAGTTTTATAGTGTTGCATTTCAAAATGTACATACATAGTTTAATCCCAACAACAGCTCACCACAATTTACATGCTTTGAACCTTAATATTATTTTTATAAATAATTTGACACATCTCTTCATATTCTATTTATTAAATACTTTTATCATATTTTGAAAAGCTTTTAATTCTCAAGTCTTTACATTTATTTTTAATTTTTTATAATTTTGATAACTTAGGTTTGTTTTACAAAACATTAACATCCTTAGGTTTGTTTTATATTACATATGGATATTACTATATTTTTATATAATAAATTTAATAATATATATTTTATGTTCATGATCGAAAATCTTTTTCCTGTAAAATTTTGAAATAATTGAATGAATATTTTAAAATTGAAAATCTCTTTTATGAAATTTTGAATTTTTGACAGTCCCATCGAACCTGCAGGTTGATCATGAGCCAGCTGCAGCCATATCCTCGAGATCTTATCGTACACAGTCTCGCTGCCGCCATATCCTCAAGGTTCAACGCCCATCTACCTGCATTCAAGGCAGTGCAGTCCATTGCAAAATGCCAAGAGCCCTGGTCCTCATTCTCGTCCTACAAATTCCTATCATTCTCTTTTTGTAAATTCCTAGCTGGAGCTGCTGAAACATTGTTCTTGTCCTATGCAAATTAGAACCTGAATCCTATTGCGAGCAGCTGGAGCGACTGAATCATCCTCCTGTAAATTAGAACTTCAGGTACTCCTCGTCCTACAAATTCCTATCATTCTCGTCCATTTAGTTTAGTATCTGGATTTTGTACAAGGACCATGGGGTATGGGTATTTTTGTGCCTTCTTCAAGTTATAAGAGGTTGCATATTTCAGTTACTGGAGATATCTACAAGTCTGTTGTATGCTTGAAAATCTTGATCTGAACATTCCCATATAAATTTCGTAGCAACGTTTTGTAGTTTGTATGTTCTTATTTCAAACTTTATCAGTTTTTAGAGGTTTGTACTGGTTCTTATACTTTGTAGTGGTTGTTATACCGTAGCATGGATTTATATTTAGTGTACCTGACTATTGCTCAAGGGACGCTCCCTCCAGTCACTCATCCTAGTACTTTTGTTTAAAGCACTTCCCTGCACAGTCTTTGCAAGGTCGGAAAGCCCCCCTGGAACAGATGGAAAAACCTTTTGAAGGTCTAATTTAGGAACTTCACAGTAGCGAAAACACTCCAGCTCTCCATATGAATCAGAAAGACGCTTCAGGTCAGAGTGCAAAGCATACCCTAACTTCAAAATGGTAGTTGAATGAAATACAGCTTTAAGGCACAAGTCCAATGCACCTGGTTCTTTGTTAAATAAATTCACCATCTCAAATATAAAAACCTTTTTTCCAGTAGCAATCTCTGATATCGAAACCCTTCTCGGCCCAAACACCCACTCAGAATCTATTCCAATCACATTAAATTCATCCTCAGAAAAATGCTCGAAAGCTTGAGCTAGTCCTTTTATTGTATCAATCATTATAACCTCATTTTCTACTGAAACACCTATGTCTTGTAATTTCAAAAAGTTAGCCTCTCCCTCTGCAGAAACTGGTTCACATAACTGAAATATTTTTAAATTGGTTAGTTCAAGCGCCAATTCTTCAAGGCGCTGAAAAAACCTTGTCCTAAAGTTCTCATTTCCATCATCCTTGGTTTCAACATCACCACAATACTTAATGCTTGGGCCCAACGTCCTTTCTTAGCAAGCTTGGTCATCAAACGTTCAGTGTACTGATAAATACCATCTGCAAATTATGATGAGAGCTTATAATTTTTTGCCATATTCTTTACATTAGTCCACCACTTCCTCCTCTCGTAACATCTTATAAGTAAGGAAATCGTATTATTCTCGGTGTGGTCTGAAGTAGCCCATTCTTCTGCTAATTGATACTATTTAGCATCAACCATAGGCTCCAAAAATTCCTCCCAAGAACTTCCTAATCACTTTATAACAGACGCAGCAGTATAGAAATGATGAGATCTTATAAGCTTTAGAATCAATGTTTTTAATCCCTGAAACTTCTCAGACACAAATGTCACTTTCTGTAATTCTTCTCTCAACTCTTCCAATTTAAACTAAAAAATTCTAGATAGAATAATAACTACGTTCACATTTACAGTAAATGATCCTGATAGTATGAAGTCATTGAAAAAATTAGCCGCTAATCTCCTTGCTTCATAATCATGAGCAAATGTTGGGTTCAACACAGCCAAACCACTAAGAACTGTGAGGAATAGACAGGTTGGGTGTTCACCAGAGGGACAAAAAATGGAAAGCAAATCTTTCAAACATGCTATAATAAATCTTGGGAGTACATCCCTTCGGAGAGATTCTATAAAGCCCTTGCAAAATTCATGGTATTTTACCTTGACCTTTGCATCGTTTACATAGCGGAAGGATTGCTTTAGATGATAAACAAAATAGAAAGTGTTTACCTGTGACAAATCTGAAAGAGCATGCAACACTATGGAATTCTCTGCTGCCATTTTTCCCGTCCCCTTAAAACTGAGTACAGTAAGAATGTTATTGAGATAACAACACGCTCAGAAAATGATAGAGCTTCGGAAGAAGTTCAACTTGTCTCAACGTGTTTGAAACCAATAAATTTAAACATTATTTATAGATAATCTGCTGGGGTTAATTTTTTTTAAAGACGTTACATGTCAGGTCATATATCAAATCCTTTTTTAATCCAAAGAATTGGGTGGGTTTAATTTAGGTTTAAAAGGATACAAGTTACCTCATATATGTCGGTTAGCTATCTTGTTGGTATATGGGACTCCCTTGTTTACCCAAGTAACATTTTTTTATATAATTGGGTGGGTTCAATTTAGGTTTAAGAGGATATAAGTTACCTCATATGTGTGCGTTAGCTATTTGTTTGTGGGAGAAAAGATTTCTTGTGTAAAAATTTAATCAGAAAAAGAATTTATGACCTCCTACAAAAAAAACACCAATTTGGTGT